>JAGDQP010001372.1:26047-73188 GCA_022664845.1 Lepisma saccharinum | reverse complement strand
CAGTTGGGATCACAATAAACACACTGGGTGAATGATTCATTTGTGCAATCGGGACCACAATAAACACACTGGGTGAATGTTTCATTTGTGCAATTGGAATCACAATAAACACACTGGGTGAATGTTTCATTTGTGCAATTGGGATCCAAATTTCCTGAGAACATTGTTAGCAGCCTCAAAGAAATCACAGTTAACGGGTAATGCAGCTTTTCCCTGGCGTGTTTAGTACTGTTGTTGAATATTGGATAAGTGTGTGAAGATTGATGATAGCTTTACGGCTCTGAAGCTCTAATTGGAAGAAAAATTAAAGATCCATACGTTTATTTCTTCATTAGTTTGCATGTGTCCAAGTGTGACAACCGTTAACGTGGAATCTCTGATTTATGAAGACTCATAAATATGCAGATTACCTCTATGGGTCGCTAAAATTAATACCATACACATTGAGCCCAGCAGAACCTTGCATTTTGTTCAATATTAAACAAATATCTGTCAGGAACTTCACAGATGTACCTTGTAAGACAAATGATAATGATCAGAAGTTAAGACCATAGTTATTCCTTTCAGATAGTTCGAAGAAGCGTGAAAAGTTTGTTCAAACGTTAGAGTCTTTACCTGACACGGGGTACGAGCGAGGATTCAAAGGCGTCCAGTACAATTTCTTTTTAAAATTTCATCTTTGTTAATCTATATTTATTACGTTCATGATGTTAAAATTAATTATTATTTGTCATGCTCATTACGTTATTGAAGTGAGTTTGTTTTGTTATTCTGATCATATGTGACCAACATAAGCGTGATCATTTGAAAAATTAATCAGGATATCAACATTAATAATCTAATTAGCTACAAATCCTATAACATATTTTCCGGACAAACATAAACAGCTTAGTACAGTTTTGTCTACCTAATACTTGTTTTAAATCTATGATGGCAACCTGAAAACTTTAAGTGAGTTGAAGAGTCTAACCAATTATTCAAAATCTTCGTGAGTAATTATGAAATATTTTGTAACTAGCGAAAGAACGCTGTTATTAATATTAAGGAGTGTAATAATTTCAAAGCAGCAATTTCTCATATTACACTTAACTACGTGGTCTATTTATCTGTTTAAAAATCCGACATCTGTTGTGCAACAATAGTAATTGAAACAACAATTTGCAAACTTTTAACAGATGAGGTAGAATGCACCTTACATTTATTCAAACCCAGTGTACTTTGGTGCATTTTTGGTGGTGAGATATTCTAGGAAAACTGGTAATCATAAGAAAACAACTATAGGGTGACCGTACCAATGGTTGACCAAATAAAAAAAAATCAAGTGTAAACAAGAACTGATGTTTTTATAATAATATAAAAAAATAGTTATTTTTTCTACGAAACAAAGTCTGAGACAGACCGTGCAGAATGAGTCAAAGTTGAAGCAGCTCGCATTTGTTTCATTTGACATAACAATTTACAAATATTTTGCTGAAGGTGTAGTTGCATCAGTAGTTGACCAGTTGTAGTAGCCAATTGTCAAGTACGATTGTTCCAGAGCAGATCATTCAGTCCATTTTGTGTAGATTGCTCCTTGAACAACGAAGGAATAAAATAAATAATTATTTCACCGTACCTTTTATTAGATATGCACGAATATATTGTATTAGTTGCAACTCAGTCCTCTTATTGTGCGCTCTGTTCTTTTCTAGATCCACTTTAATAGTTTACGTGATTTTGAGGGGGACAATACATTTCCTGATTGCTAAGTGTTTGGGGAATACACTGTGTGCAGCTTTATGTGTCATATATAGCGACAGCGTGCTGAATTAAAGATTCGAAAAGGTAGGCCGTGTGTATCAATATCAAACGAGCATGACCAAAGTTGTTGTGACATATACAGCCGTGTCTACCTATGTGTGTGCTGTATAGTCAAACCTTGCGGAATTATAGAATAAATCTATAATCATATATAGAATCATATTTCAGTAAATCTTTTCGCATAATTGCTTAAACATTTCCAGAGCTCTGTTTTGCCTTCAGCTGGTCGTCAAGGTTTCAATAAATAGCAAGGGCTCCTTTTTGCGTGATTACTTACAGATAGATTGTCCAAAAAAATATATATTTGCTACTATATACGTGCAAGTGTTCTAACGCATGATTTGTTTCAAAGTGTTGTACTTGTAAAGAAATGTGCTGTTTTATAGTACTTGTATTAGTAATTTCAATATATTTCTCTTTATATTTTAGGTGAGTGAGGATGAAGTACAATTATCATCTATTGCCAGTACAGAATAAAATTGAAAAGAAGTGAAGCACGAAAAAATGAAGAACGTAAGTAGAATTATGCAAAGAAAAATCAAGAATGAAACGTGTACGAAATGGAGTTACACGTAGATTCTTCATAATGGAGGGGAGATACTTGAAAAATTAAATCTGATTGAGAGGCAACCCTAACTGGAAGCAGGATTTCTCCTATCACAAACTTTACTTTAATACTTTCAATGTGGCTTCGTCGTGTCATTTTGTTAACTGACTGGATTTATTAGTATATTTACAATCTTGCTTGACTAGTATATCTTTACTCGACTTATTTTGTTAACAGTGTTATCGTAGAATCATAAATCACTTATGGACAATGTGACATTTTAAAGACTGAGAAATATTGCCTCATAAACTGATCGTCCAAACTTTTAGACTAATGTTAGTGTCTTTCATTGGTAATTCTAGCACTATATTCGGGGAAAAACTATTTTCTATTACCGAATTCTGTTTCACGATTTGTTGTTCATCTGAACAAACCTCTCCAGTTAAAATGGAATTTATAGAGTAACAGGAAGACGTATTGTGCTTGTAGTCATTACGGATGCTGAATAAACCAACTAGTGGTCATTTAATAAATTTACAGAACCTTTAAAATCTTTGGATCATAATCATTCTTAAAGTTGTCTATTTATTTAATGTACCCATTCAAAGTTGTGCAGACATTTTTTGGGAACTTTTTATTGTTTTTTTTTTTTTTTAGAATTATTTTGGACCGATCATGATTTGTATACGAAACTGTAAGCTCAAATATCTTTCGGAAGAGGTTTCACCCAGAGCACGAAAGGAGATAAAAAGAAACTTATTTTAAATTGAGATTTACTAGCATAATTCACATGATCACTTGCATTCTGGTCGTTTTAAAACTGGTACCAGTACAACCTTGCAACAAGGTATTTTTACACTATCTGCGCTTGTGTGAAATTCTATATATTCCACTCAGATTTTAAAACTATTCTCGTCACGCACAATGCTAGTACCAATACACAAATTTCCCCTAAACTAGATGTGTTCGGAATTGCAGAATATTTCGGAGTGGAAATCAAGATTCAGGAATCAGAATTTCGAAAGTCAGAATTTTGGAATGTGACAAGTTTCGAGTTCCAAAATTTCAGAACTTTGGAGTTTCGGAATTTCGGAAACTCGGAATTTCGAATATCAGGATTCCGAAATATTTCGGACTCGAGGAAATTCCAAACTCCGGAAGTGATTACGTACTTCCGAACACCGCTACCCTAAACTTTTGTTCACGATATTTTATTGTTATTAAGTACCGCAGCACGTTGCAATTGGGCCGGCCTTAAGATGTGTGCTTCTTCGTATTCTTTGTACTTAACAAAGCATGCAGGGCCTCTTTGGAGAAGAAATTGTATTGCACCATTTGAGCTTTAAGGTACGTTAGTTAGGAAGGTAGGTATTTTCGCTAGTTTAATATGTTAGCTACCCAATACATTACCCTGCAGTAATTCTGCCAGACCTCTCTGTAGGGGGTGTCAACCCCAACTTTTATTTTTTTACGGTCAAAAATCAATAAAACCGAACAGAATTTGACTTACACCCTCCCAATTTTGACTTTACACCTGCCAAACGGAAAATCCTGGTGGAATCCCTGATATTCTGGGTACATGAGGGGTGGATAGGTGTGAATCATCGACAGCAAAGTATGCATTCCACATACGAAGTGAAGAGAGAAACAGTATCGAATCATCTTAGGGCGATCATGTATACTAAAACCTGGAATACGCTTGATTCAAATTTTTACCTATGTTTTCTGAATCAGAATCAGTAAAATTTCTCTTGGAAGTACTGGTACTGCTTAAATTTATTGGAGCGACATTTCGATTATGTGTACTTGTATAATCTACAGTATAATCCGCTAACAAATATCAGAAATTTCAACACATTATAGAATAAATTGTGCTACTTCCTTGAGTATACGCTACACCAGTAATCACTAATGTTTCAAACGCCGCGGATGTATACGCTACTCAACATCCGCTATTCGGTCTGAAATAAAATTGCCTAAATACCACCATCAAATAAAACTTAAAACAAACGCTATCATCACACAAAACACACGGTTTTATTGTAGACACTATTGTTATTATTGCAGCTAAGAAATGGTTTTATTGTAGACAAAACCAAAGCGCCCCCGTATAAATTAAAATTATCTTATAACGTATCCAAAAGAAAGAGTAAATATCATAGGAACAAAATGGAGCTTACTAAGCGAATACCGGGACCTGCCAGTTTCAGGGTCAGTCGTAGATTTCCCCACCTGTGTCCATGACTATTCCAACGGTGTATGACTTATCTCTGTCGAACTTGTGGCTACTGAAATCTCATAGGGGAACAAATGGCGATTGAAAAGGACCTGTTAGTTTTAGAGTCACATTCATTGTTTACCTCACCGTTGCGAAACATGACAAATCCAACGGTGTATAGACCATCCCTGTTGGACTTGTAGTTTCTGAGATTTAGGAAGGGTACAAATGGAGAATACCAAGCGACTATTAATAGAAAGGACCTACCAATTTTATGATCAAAGTTATAGGTTCTTCCACGGTTTTAGACTATTATGAATCCAATGGTGTATGGCTTATCTCTATCACATTCAGTTCCCTGATCATTCCTGATCATGACGAATCCAACGGTACCGAGAATAAATGAAAACCATTCAAGTACATATATCGGAGTCAAAATATGTTGGTTTGGTTGAAATATTCCCATAAACGCCGAATATATGGGAACAAGTCCATTTTTCAAGATAGCGGCCGGTGGTACCGAAAATGCATGGAAAATATTCAAGTACAGTAAAACCTCGATCAACCAACACTCTTTTAACCATCACTCTTTGTTATCCGTCATCGTAAAAATGCGCATTTTTTATTAGAAATATATTACGTAATAACAGAGGTTTTAATAGAAAGTGATTTGTTTAAAAAAAAACAAGAAAGAAAAAAAGCTCGAGCTTAAAAGAAACAGAAGAAAATGACGGATTATTTTAAGATGTGGGGCCTAAACCTTAATCCAACGTAAGGACATTCAACTAGTACTATATCTACATACAGTATAGCAGTTATGTACTAGTCTTTTTGAAACATATTTGTGTCAATAAAATACGTGTGTACACTGTACTGTATTATCAACTTGTACACGGTTTCGTTTTCATTTCTCTTCCAAACAATTTGAATTCTCGTTACTGTACACGTTTATAATGAAATTTCTGTTATCCGTCTATTCAGTTAACCGTCACAGTCCCAGTCCCGACGGTGACGGTTAATGGAGGTTCCACTGTACATGAATCGGAGTGGAAATATGTTGGTTTGGTAGAAATTGTTCAATGAACACCGACTATATAGGGAAAAGTTTATTTTCCTAGATGGTGGACGAAGGTACCGAAAATAAATGAAAACAATTGAGGTACTTTGCTTTGAGTCGAAATATGTTGGTTCGATTGAAAATTTTTCATAAACGCCGAAGATATAGGGAAAACATATAATCGGGACAGATATAGGCGAAGATACAAACGCCGAAAAAATTCCGTTTTTTCAAGATGGCAGCCGGTGGTACCGAAAATACATGAAAACCATTTAAATACATTTAAAGACGAATTAAATATATTTAAATTGATCTGAGTCGAAATGTGCAGGTTTGGTCGAGACATTCCCAAAAATACCGAAGATATAGGGACAATTTCATTTTTCAAGTTGTCGGTCGAAAATAGCTCGAATAGATGGAACCACTGAGGTACAATCGTACGGGTAGAAAATACATTGAAACCAATGATGTACGTCGTTCTGAGTCGAAATATGTTTGTTCGGACGAAATACACCTTCTGTATTAATCTTAGTCGGCAATATTGGATTCAACATGGCAACTTTTTAATCATTTAATGTGTTTTTCGTAACCTAATATTAATATAATTTACCTTTACGCCACATTTCTCTTGACTAGCTCGCTTGACTTAAATTTCTCTCTCCTAACCAGACTCTCCGGGGGACCCCGCCCCCATGGTACAGACCTACTCCCATACCCGCAGGGGCTGCGGTCTCTTAGGGGAGGTTTGCCACATTTATTGTAACCTAATCTTGACCATACACCTTCATACCAAATTTCGTTTCTCTAGCTTCAGTGATGTGGAAAATGATTTTGGGCGGCCATTTTTAATCCAAGATGGCGACTTATTCAAAATGTTGTAATATTTTCGTATCCTACTAGTGATGATATATATTTGCACCAAATTTTGTGTTTCTAGCTCCAGTGGTTTAGGCTGCGTATTCTGTATAACAATGGATTTTGCGGCCATTTTTGATCCAAGATGGCGACTCTTTCAAGATTTTGTAATATTTTCTCTCCCTACTAGTTATGATGTACCTTCATACCATATTTGGTGTTTCTAGCTCCAGCGGTTTAGGATATAAACTCTACATAGCAATGGAGAATACTAAGCAATTTGAAAGGACATGCCACTTTTAGAGTCAAACATAAGTTTCCCCACCGTTTGAAACCATGACGAATCCAACGATGTATGGTTCATCTCTGTGTGGCTTGTAGTTACTGAGATCGATGGGGGGGAGGGAACATACCGTCAAAATACATGGGGAAAATGGAGAAAACTAAGTAAATGAAAAGGACCTGTGAATTTTAGAGTTAAAGTCATAAGTTTATCCACCGTTTCAGTTTATGTCGAATCCAACGGTGTATGGCTCAACTGTGTCGGACTTGTAGATTCTGAGATCAGACAGAGGTCTGTAGGCAGACAGAGACAGACAAAACACACCTTTATCTTCCCTTATTCACTGACGTTCATACGGGTGCGCTAAAAACAGGACAAATAGTACATTCTATGGGCTAATAGATGGCAGCAAAAACAACAACAATAACAAGAAAATGACAGCATAATGTTCTTTCCGTTACGTGGGTCGTTCCTTGTTGTTTTCGTTCTATGATTACAAGTTTTCCTAGAATATCCAGCCACCAAAAATGCACTAAAGTTGATTGGGTTGTATAAGTGGTAGGGGCTATTCTATCTCATGTTCATTAGGGCTTGTAACTTGTAAATTGAAATCTGTTAATTGCTCTAAATTAGCTACTGATGTTGCACAAAAGATGTCAGATATGCAAATAAATAAAATGTATACAACCGGTCCAAATTACACTGGTAAAATTGCTGCTCGGAAACTAATGCAGATTCTAATATTAATACCAAAGTGTTCTTCCGCTACTTTTACAATTACTTCTAAGAATAGCGAATGATTAATTATTTGGCTTCTGTAACTCACTTGAAGTTTACGAGTTGCCAACGTAGATTTAAAAGACGTAACAATAAAAGTTAATGATCGGAGAGCGATAAAGCATTGTAATTACTCTCATCTTTGAACTCCTTAAAAGTGTTCTATAATTTAGTTATTTTGAGCAGAAGAGTTTCTAGCGTTCGAAGCTCAGCAAGTCAAAGATATTCGAGCAAATGAGAAGTGTTAGAAGAGTTTGTCTCATATTGTACTTTGTAGTATTCGCAATCAAAATCGATATGAAACTGCTACACAAAAGTTTTCCTTACTTCAGTTCAATCTCCTTCAAATTGCTACTGTGATAAAATTATTTGCTAAAAATCTTAATCCTTTCATTAATTGATTTAACATTATTTTCGTCTTTCCTATCCAATAAGTTGTAGATTATTTTCCGACGTGTGATATATGTGTGTAATTTATGCATTATTATTATCATAATTTCATGTCGTAATTTTTTACCGTGAGGAAAAGAACGATAACTTACCTTGAACACTACCGTCTGTCAGGAAAATAGTCTCCAAAGGATTCAACAACACCCAAGTTGTTGAATCCCCAGCTGAAAGAAGTCACCGGTTTTGGAGGCAAAAGACTGGGTCACTGTTTGTCGCACATCCTTATTTTGCAGTGTTTCCCTGAAGGGGGTTTTGCAAGCTGCGAAAAATACAGTAGTTTGTTTGTGCAAGATCTGGCGAAAACGCCGGGTGAGTTTGTCCAGCCAAATTCCTCGATCTTAGCACAGGTCCTTTTTGACGTGTGTGGGCGTGCGTTATCACCGTGGATGAGCACATCCTTGCGATTGAACCGAGCTTGACGTTTCTCTAACAATGCAGTCTATAGGCGTTCCAGCTGGTGACAGTAGACGTCTTCATTGATGGTCTGGTTATGTGGCAAGAGCACAAAATGGATTCTCCCACCGATATCCACCAAACACACAACATCACTTTGCAGGGGTAAAGATCCTGTTTTGACACAGTTCCTGCACCCCCTTTAGATAGATACCCTCTGACGTTTGCGTGTAATGTTATGATACAGGACCCACTTTTCATCCTCTGTCGTCATTATGTTCATAAATGCTCACGTCTGTGACGGGTGAGTAGGGAACTCGCTTCTACTTCTGTTGAGGCGTTAACGAATGGAGTACCCATTTTTTGGAGTTTTGACACATACCCAAGGTCCTGCAGATGACGATGAGCAGTCGAATGGGTGACATGGAGTTTGCTTTCCAGTTCTTCAACATTTACATTCGAATGCCTCCACTGCTACTCCCAGGGCATCGTTTTCCAGCTGCACAGGTCTCCCTCCTTTCTCGTGGCTTATCGGTGAGGCTGGTGTCCCCAGACCGAAACCTCTTGAACCACCTCTGGCTCTTTCGCACATCCACAGCACCCTGACCATATACTGCATTGATATTTCGTATAGCTGCGCTGGATGGATGTGCCTGTTGAAATTCATACAGCATGACAAGTCGTATGTGTCCCTCCGACACAACCATGCTCAAACACAAGCCACACTTCCAAAACACATCTTCTTATTGTATTTATATAAATAAAGATCCTTTGTTGGACCGTCCCCTTTGGACCAGAAATTTCAGAGGATATTTTGGTTTTATTGTATTTTGGATGGTATACCTTATTTTTGTTAGTCCCTGAAGAGAACTAGCTAGCACCCAGTGAGAGGCATACTCCTTCTTTACAGACAGGATAAAAATAGGAGCCTAAAGAATGGGTGGATGAAGTAGGGGCTATTACAGAACTTAAACATCCATTATTTATTTCAATTAAATATCATAGACATTAAAAGCTTATGCTCATAATTTTGGTGTAAGAGTGTAAGATGATGATAAAACGGAAGATGTACATAAGATGCTTAGACGCCACAACACTTTACTAAAAGGTCAGACTGGTGATTGATTCTCTTCTCGGCTGGGGGTTCCTCAAGGCGATGATTATAGGCACGAACGCCTACGTTTAACAGTGACGCATACGGTATGAGCTATGGACATGAAGAATGAAATTATTTATATATGAGTGATTATGGTAGTCATAAGAAAGGGAACGAGAGCTATTGGTTAGTCGGATGTGGGAGATATGAACCGCAATAAGTGACCTGTAGTACTACTTTAAAAATTTCAGATGTGATATGTTGGACTTCGTTGTGAAAATATCACGGCGAAAAGGATAGATATATTGAAACCGTAATGTTAAAAATTATGAGGACTTGTTCTATTGTAATCGGAGATAGGACTTGAATGACGAAGTTTCAGTACGTTTTTCAGAGAGGCGCAGTGGGCCTGGTGTATCTGGGTTTGCTTTATGTCGCGTTTTACACTTACAGTTTATGAAAAGGTGGGGTTAGGTTAGCTGCATTTTGTACACTTCAAAGAAAGTTGTTAAAATTTAGTAGTATGAGGTCCTGAATTAGATTAGAACCAAACCGCATTCTGATTGGTTTGTGCAATATTTTGTGTCATGATCATTGTACGTTTGGCATCGTTCATATCGTAAAATGATTGGCTATGATGTTTGAAATAGTTCCTCACGATAGCATTTCCTGTAGATGGATGAATGCCCTGTTTGAGTAGTTCATCGATGGTTTCCTTATGGATAGTCACTACATGTACTATACAGTGCAATCTCGATAATTCGAATCTGTATGGGAAAAGTCAAAATTTTATTTATCGAATATTTCGACTTATCGAGAAGTATAATACGAAAGTTCCAGATATAAAGAGACTGACGCTTTTGTCTATAGATAAGATCATTTTCGCTCCGCCATCGTATGAAATATTTAACTGGGTGCTGAGCACGGCACAACAACTTACTGGAACATCTCTGGAAGTGATGTGAGCTGTTGACGTCTCACGTTTATTTCAACCGTTGGGGTAGCGTACTACGAAATATGACAATGTGCGAATTTGCTAAAAATTTGTTACTCAATATTGTCGTCAGCGAGGAGGATCGGCTCAGGTCGTTTAACTCTTTAAACATTGCCTTACAGAGGTTTGTAAGACTACATCAACTGATAGAGCTATTTATACTGTTACTTCAACTTGTTCTTTAGCACAAGAGTTTGAGTTATAGAGGTTCAACGAAACAACAAAAAAATTCGCATTATCGAGGTTTTTATTTCAGAACGTTCCACTTGGTAGAGGTAAATTAACACGGGTGTGGAATAAGGAAGGGGAAGGGAATAAATAGAATTCGAGTTATCAAAGAATTCATGTTATCGAGGTTTAACTGTATAACTTAATGTTCTTTGTGGAGTTTTAATGCGGATGCATTTGGAGATGGTATCTTCCTTGATTTTAAGTTCTGCTCCTGTGTCATTGATTTCGGGATCAACAATCCTAATGGAAACTGACATTGCTGGTGCTTGTAATCATTTTGTTTTATTTCGTTTTGTCAGTGGTGTGGATTGTATGTTTCTGCTGAAGATCTCAAAGCTATGTTCAGGGATTCCACCAGGAGTTTCAGTTTAGGGGGGTGTAAAGTCAAAATTTGGAGGGTGTAAGTAGAGTTTTACACGATTTATATCGATTTTTATCACAAATATGTTAAAGTTCTAGGGGGTTTGGAGGTGACACCCTCTCACACAGGGGCTATGGCGGAATCACAGGCTATAATTATTCGCGATGACAGATTCTAAGTTGCTGTTAGAAGATTTCATAATAGTAGGAATGATTTGTGATATACAGTCTCGAGGGACATATTTGAGTAACTGTTGAAAGAATTGTTTTGATGTTCGGTAGTGAGGATCATAGTTCATTGGATGAAATTAATGTAATAGAGCTTTGTCGGTGATGTTGGATTCAAGCTGTTCTGTGTCATATACAGTCATTTGGTCTCCAGATTCTTCAGAATTACTCAGAGTGGTAGATTTTTTTGGTGATGGTGGGTTAGAGCTTCCAGAATGGTGTGTACAAGAAGGTTGATGGGAGATTCTGCTGTACTTAGAAGTTATCAGCGTGGCGAATCTTCAACACTTGTTACACCCCGTTTGAACTTATCTGCCCACTCGTACACTTGTGTTCGACTCAAACAACTTTCACCATATTGCACGGAAATCCGACGGTGCATTTCGATTGGTCTCAACCCTTCAGCCAATAGAAAACAAATGACACTCCGTTGCTCCACGTTGGTGCAAATCTGCAAGGGTTCCGCCATCTTGTTTCACTGATTCCCAGCATCCCGTTCGCGAGGCAGGCATACCAGGCCCATCTGATAATAGTTCTAGGACACCACCAAAAAATAAAAAGCACAAACTTTGTCGAAGTTTTGTATTTTTTATACAACTTTTCCGGTTATTTGTTGAATGGAAATTAATAAACTTTTCACACATTAACAGTTCTTTAAGTTAATATAGTAATTATGCATTAGTATAATAGCTCCAGTGCCCTCTATCGACTACTCTTGAAACAATCTATAAGCTGGTTAGAAAGCTTCGTAGAAACAGCCTAAGACAATAAGAACTTCCATCTTAAAAAGTAAATTAAAACCACCTATCTGGTTGCACAAATATGAAGGAATCTTTAGCAAAATAACAAAGAGGAGTGCATACTGTGTATGTGTATCTGGTTCGATAGTCTTAGTTTGTAGAAGACGTGGGTTGTAACCAGCGTAGGAACAAAGGAATATGAGTAGCCATTACTTGGAGGCTGATGGAAGATAAGCTCATACGGTTGCTAAGCAACACTGTTAAGCAACACGCTTTCGTAGCTCTATATATATGCTTCATATTGTTTCCTCTTATGGTATTTGAAGAAGTGATTTGTCCACATTTATAGAGAAATAGCCCAACCCTAAAAAATGGAGTAGGTTGTGCTAAAACGAACCAACCCTTAAATAATCCCTTAAATACAATGCGCTTATGTTTGTCTGTCTCTCTGGGTGTTTGTGAGTTTGCATCTGTGTGTGTGTGTGTGTGAGTAGCCACAATGTTATCGGGAACTAGGAAGTCAGATTCTTCAGAATCTATATAACATATTGTTGGGGTTGGTGAGACGAGTTTGACGACTTGAAGGTTGTGGCGGTACCCCTTTTGGATAGCGGGATATCAATCTATATACGAGGTGTTAGAAAAGCAGCGCACGTCAAGTTTACTGTCATGTAGGTGACCTTAAAATAACGGGATAAAATCATTGAACCAAATTTAAAAAAATGCGTACTGACGAAGCTACAGGTGACGAAGCATCGTTACAAATGACGTCAGCAGCAATCTTCCTTAAGAACTTGACTGAAATAGATGTATTGGGTACAACTTTTATTGTCAATTGTTAAACTGATACGTCTTACGTCACCATTTCAGGAGATATGATGTCATATGTGACGGATAACATTGCATGTTTCCACCTCTGAAACTACGCATTTATTGGAACTTTTTTCTTTGTTATCAGATCCTTGATATGGTGGTATCTTTTACATGCCCTATTTTCCGACACCCGGAATGTAAAGTGCCTATTTCTGTCTGTCAACAACGATCTGGAGAACTAGCAAGCAAACCGTGCACCATGTAAACTCTACGATAAAATTCCTGGTAAAAGTACGTTGAATTACACCATGACTCCCCCTAGTTTCCATGCAACCAACCTTTAGTTCAATATTCAAATATAATGCGCCAAGATATCAGGTGTGTGTTTTCTTGGAAACTATGAAACTAAACCTTTAACGGACTACATTACGTAGCTTGAGGCTATACGAATACGAACCTATGCAAATTTAACGACATGAGTTATAGAACGTTGTTCGGGGGTTATATGGCGATCTTAATGAGTATCGCTTGCGGTTTTCATAATAACAAACCTTCTGTTCTCCCTGTGTACACAGTGGGTTTGTGCATACACATGTTTTTACATGGAAGACTTACACCACATTCAGAACTGAAACTAGGTCACTTTGGGTAACCAGGTATCAAACATAACCCATTCTTAACCCGACTGATTCGGTGACATGGTTTTGGCCCAAATGACCAGAATCACTCGTCGACCCGATGATCGAAACTTGACCCGGTAACTAAATCTCACGACTTTGTAACTCGATTTGATCTGGCGGCTTGAATCAGTCAGTGCATTTGTGAGATTTGTTGAGAAATGAGCTCATGCATCTTAAATAACAAGTAGTTATTGCCAACCGTCCGGTATTTTTCCGGAGGTTCGAGTTTTGACCTCCTTGTCCGGTGTCCGGTACGACCTCAAAGCCGGACGTTAAATGTCCGGTAATTTTTCCTCTTACTAGTCCCATTCTCTATTCTATTCATATTATTTTTTTAATTTCGTGGAAAGTAGATTTAGTTGAATCTGGATTCTAAAATGAGCCGCATTTGACAACCGGCTGATCACGGCCCTAGCGCAGTTCCATTCCGCAACGAATTTGTTGTTCCGTCGCAGTGATGTTATCGTTTGCAAGGTGGCAGTGATGCCAATTTGGCATATTTTTGGCTAAATCTAGTATATCTGGAGATGCATTTAGCCATACAAATATACGAAATGCTTATAGCCTTAAATATAGCTTATTTTATGAGACTCTTGCCATTTTTGGCCTTTTTTATTAGCCAGTAAATGATTTCTAAAAATACTTTTTTCTTTGAAAATAAAGTATAAACTTGAAAAATAAACCTTATATACAGTCGTATTAATTGATTTCTCAAGACAGAGGATGTTTTATTACGCAACAAACCCTTGTTGTTTATCCTTTTTCTCTCTCCCCACCCCACAAATTTAGAGCTACTCAACAATACTTGTCAACTCAGATAATAATTTTATTGTCGCTCCCGGAACTGCCCCATTTGGACTCAACCAAAAGTGGATTAAGTACGTTTAATAAATGCTTCAAAAATAACTAAAATTATTAAAGTCGAACTACGAATCGCTCAATTTTGTGTCAAGCATTTGACGAACGATGATGTCACAATCATAAGAGTATACGTACTCCAGGAGGGTGTCCGGTATTTCGATTTTCAAAAGTTGGCAACCCTATTTATGTACTGTATTCCTAAATATGATTCGTTATAAACTAATATGATTAACAAAAAAAAAGACATATTTTTTTTATTGTGAATGTTGAAAACACAACTTTTCTCTCAGGTGGCATTTACTCATCAAAAAACCACGTGACCCTAATTTGAAAACTATAAATATCCTCCTGAAAAAAGAGTAATGATTTTATAAAGAAAAAGTAAATTAGGGGAAACATTTTTTTTGGGGTGGGGGGGTGGGCTGAGACTAAGGAGGTAAAAATGTTTGCATTCTACTTAATACTTCTAACAGAAAAAGCTTACAGAATAGCCTTTCCAAGGACGGTATTTGTTACACACTTCCGTGGGGGCTTTTTGTTCTTTCCCGGGATGCTAGACTATTTATACTATTATTACGTACTTTTCGGCATCGTATGTTTCGTGTTGTGCCCTTCTGCTCAACGGATCAAGCCAGGGCCCAAGCGTAGACCCGGTCCGAAACTTGACCCATTTGAGCTCTGAACACGTTAAACATAAGCAACATCATGGTGTTACGTCTTACGATTTCCAAGGGGAATAGGGTTTCTATATTTTAAAAGTGAAAATCCGGGAGACTACTGATTTACAAAATAAATTTTTTGAACCTCTTTAAGTTTTTATTTTATTAAAATTTTTACAGATATTTTGTTTGTGTGTGACCGGATTTAGTAAACAATTTACTTATCTTCTTGACATTGTTATGATCAGCGGAAAAGTGCCAAGAAATTTAGTCAGTGGTTCAAATAACGAAAGTAAAATGCAGATGTAAACAAAGGGTAATACTAACAACAATAACCATTGATCAGCGAAACACTTTGTCCCTGTTCCAATGAAACAGTTATTTGGTAAACATAATTAAATGCAGGTTTTATGTATTCAACATTTTAAAAAAATCTGTTTTGAAGTGCGTACTCATACATTGAAGAGGTCTAAAGAATGAAGACGATAGTTTTCCTTCGTCTCTTCGCTGAAAATCGGGACATTTATGCGTCCCGAGAATTATTTTCGGAATATCGCGACACACATCTCGATTCCGGTACGGTACCGGATTTTCCGGGACAAATAACACCCCTAAAAGGGAAATACTTTCTACACTACTTACATTTCGAAATTTTATATAACATTTTCAGAAAACCGTTGCGGCTTTCAGACCGTAATTATTGGTTTGAGTGGTTTTAAAGACACTATGTAGACATATACAATGTCTATCCTTTCTAACAAAAAAATATTCTCGAATAAATGGTGCAAGACGCTTTGTAATATTACTTACTGGATTACTTCTTAGAGGGGCTTAGTGTTTTCAATGAGAAGATACACGGAAACGAAAACTAAGTGTAGGTTATTAGTGATAAAAATATATATTTATTTTAAACCTTTGTAAATGTTCAATAATTGTACTAAAGAAGTCAGTTTCAAAGTTTTAGCTTTTAAATAGCATTCATTTGCTCCAAGGAAGTCAAAGCAGAGCGAGACGTTTCTTCCGGATTAAAGTTAAACCAACTCTCCTTAAGCAATTAAACAAGCAACCAAACTATAAATAGCCGGTGCAAGATATGTACAGCAGCTCGTTCCCGAACTTTCTTCCTTATTGGCTGAATGGGATGTGATGTAACTCGAAGATGATGTACTTTCAAGCAGCTTAACACGAGCTCGATACTCGTAATGCTGGGCATTTAGTGAAGAGTTATATCAAATACAAGATACTAATTACACTAACATGGAATAAAACAAAGGAATCATAATTATATATATCTCCTAATCTGGAATAGTGCCGATAGTAATAATTATTTTATTTGTGCTGAAGATCAAATCAACTTCAAGGAATTTTATTTGTTGCTTCACTAAAACTTTCTTAGTTAGAATTGATCTAACAATAAGTTACACTGTAAAAAATGTAAAGTTCTTTCACACTTTATGAGTTTCTTCTGCACAATTCAAATTATATAACTTTCGGTCACTTTTTTGAACACAGTATTGTGAATTGTTTAGTAGAGTTTTTCATATAAGATAGAATGTGTCAATATGTGTTTTCTTTCAGCCGAGGAAACAAGTGAAGAAATGTCGGGAGCGAGATTAAAACCCGAGTTGACTTGGGGGATAAGCAACTTAACTATGAACAACACAGCAAATTCGTCACTTTTTTCGCTATATGTATTGAACATATTTCAAATGCTTTTAAAATACTCCTGGAAAAAAATTAAGTCCGCAGGAAGCATTAAAAATTTAGTTGCTCAAAAATACGATAAAGTTTCCACACAATTTGTACACATTATCTACACATCTTTAGCAGAAAATTTAGAGCCTTTCAAAGGAAACAAATGTGTACAAAATGTATAAAAGATTTTGAGCAACTAATTGCAAAAAATAACAAGAAATAAGTAAATAGTTTTACTCGGAAACTTTAACAAGTCAAAGGTTCTACTTAGAAAAAAAAATCATAGGTTTGATTCTCAGAACCAAACAAATCAAAGATTGTATTCTAAAAAAGCAAACAAGTCATAAGTTTCATTCCAATAACCAAACAAGTCCAAAGTTTGAAGCTAAAAATCAAACAAGTCAAAGGTTTTATTCTAATATTATTTATTTATTATTCTGAATGGTGTTACATTGAAGCAATGCATCATTTCGTTATTTCTTTACACAAAATAAGTTAATTGGCTTGATAAGCAAAATATTTTAATCTAATAAAACAAGCAATTCAAGTGCCTTAATTCAGAATCAAAGAAGTCAAAGGTTTTATTCCACAAATTTTTAAATAAAAGTCAAAGATTTTATTCTCAAAGCCAAATAAGGCACTACAAAAATATATAGAGAAGTGACGTCAATCCAAAAACCAAATAACTCAGTATCCGAATAGAAGAATTTTATTAAAAACTGCATACTTTGTTAATAATTCCTTATCTGAGATCCTTTTCTTCTTACATGTCTGAGCCTTTGGGCAATTTTAAAACAAGAACTATAGTAATAAAGGCTAGTGTTATAGTAATAACTCATTTTTCGGACTTACCTGGTTTTGGGGTATAAATCCTTCACGTTGGTTATTCCTTTGACAGAGTAGAAAGGAGCATATTCTTTTTCCTTGACATACAAGATAGGACTCCCATCTAGGGTATACATGAAACAATAAACTGCGCTTAAAAATAGCCACGATCATCGATTCCAACGAACAGATTGTTCACCTGATACGGTGCTTAGCCTAATTATAGCCTCTTGTTATGTATGCAACTACTTATACGAGTTTCTAACTTTTTTCTGTGAGTGTGTGTGTGTGAGTCTGTTGAATCATTCTCTTTTGAATCCATCCAGGAACTGACTCAAAGGAACCATTAAACATGAGAGGAGAAAATTCGACCGAACACGCGAACTATTTCTTCTTGGCTGTGACAAATGGTTTGGCCATGAAAATGCAAGTATACAAAGGACATTGGAAGGGCAATAAGAATATCTAGATAGAAAGGATAAGAGGGATACATTCTACAGGGCGAGGAGGTTATTGGAGGGATATAATGTTCAATTATGCTTAATTCATCACAAAACGTCGATACTTTTTTTTTTCTTAAAGGAACACCAATTCGATTCTTGTTTTCCGAAATTTCTTTCTCTAATTTTCTAAGCTTATCGTTTTACACTTTCACTCGTTTAATGTCAAATATTGGATAGCGTATGGCTTAAATGAGTAGAGCTTTCCGCCAGTAGGACATCGATAACGACCAATATCAATAACGCATGATTTTTCGATTTAAATCGATGTTATTATTCAATATCGATAAATATGGAATGGCAAACAATTTTGCCGATGTTATTGATATCAGAAGTCGATGCCGATGAATGTCGCAGATCGATATTGATCGATATAGGAAAGCACTAACTCATTACTGTTTTTTAAATAAACGGAATTACCTATACTTTTAGAGTAGTTTTAGATGAAATATGTTCTTGATTACATCCTGTCTTTATTCCTCTGTGGCTGGATTTGTTGTTTGCAACTTTGTGATTTGTTGTTTGTTGTTCTTGCTACTACGGTTACGGAGTGATTCTTCCGAAAATATCACGTCAATTATTCACTTCACAAACCCAGACATGGAATGTGGTGACGGGGTATTTTCATTACAGAATGGCTTTAAGGTGGGAGAATATAAGCGTTTTATACGTAGCACGTATTATTTTGCCATTACATAGACTTTTCTTGAACACACATGGAAGTAAATTAATAAATAATGTGGTGAGTATAGTGTTTGTTATTATTAGCATAAATATGAAATTGTATATTTCGGTTATCTCCTGTGATATGAAGTTAACAGTACGCCTTTATTCAAGGATAATTTACAGTATGTGGTAAACAAAAGTATGGTAATGTTTGTACGAGCGCACTCATAGAGATATAGGCTAGCAGTGGTTAAATTGAGCCGGTCCCGATATCTTTTTCACTTCGCCCCATTCATCCTAAAATTTCCTAGTTCCACTGTGCATAACAAAGTTTTCTGTAATGATAGCTTTGAAGTCGTCACACTTTTTTTTTTCATCAGAGATAATCTTGAATAACGTTTAAGAAACTCGTCCATTTCCGAAGTAAGTCCGTGACTAACAACTGGATCACGGGTCTTAGTCATAGTCGTAAGAATAATACGGAATCTTATGGAGTGAATATTATCTACAGCTTATGCAATATTTTTTATCTTCATGGGCCTTCTAAAGTTATTTATTTTCAATTGAAGCACTGGAATGGTGGCATATCAATTAATATCGGAAGAAGATGCTCTCCGATAGCGACCATTCGATCTCCGATAATTGGCCAATCGATCACCATCACAATCGTCCGTTATTCATATCGACCACTATCGATGTGGTGCTGAGGTTAATTTGTTATCTTGTGGTTATATCCAACTTCAATGATTTTATATTCTCGTCCTGTTTACTTTATCGCAAACACTTACATTGAAATATACTCTCTTCGTTCGTTTAACTTTGTAATTTTAGTTACGCCTTAATGGTTCTTATTTGATAAGACACAAGATGGAGCAGGCAGTTTATGCATTAGAAATTAAATCGTAGGATTTACCTATGAATGTTCTAAAGGAATGTGCATTGGTTATTTGTCATTTAGTATTTGTCGTTCCCTAAATATTCTGCAAATGCTTCTTTTTGTGTAACGTTGTGTTAATTTAACTGGAACTGAAAACAATTTAAGAAGTTATGTCAAGAAAAAAGTATAAAATACATTTGCTTCATTTATACCGGTATCGTTAGTATACTCTTTATGAGGAGTTTAGTAGATCGTCATTCTGTGTATCGTTTATATGTGTGTAGGATCTAGGAGGATTCAGCTGAGTAATAGGATCCATCATGCGAGGAGCTTGTGTTCGTCTGTCCCAGCTTAAGCTGGACGAAGAAGACGTGGAATATGATGATGCTCGCATACAAAAGATGATACGTGAAATAAAGAGCCTTAATTTTAAGTCTGCCATTGATCCACTCGATTTTTCTAAATTAAAAAGATACTATAAACGTCATCCTGAGGAAGATTACTATGAAAATCTGGCCCATTACGAATGTGCCGCACGGGATTTTTTAGCTAAAATGCAAGTCATTTCTGAGGACGCTGAATCTGCCGATATTTCTCAATCTTATTCATTGCCTCGTACTTCTTCCAACACCACGATAGGTTCGCCTGATGACTCCGCTATGGATGTTGAGGGTTTTCTGCAGCCCAAGAAAACAGCTAAAGTTACACCAGCTGTGACCTCTCCACCGATTCATTTCAAACGTTAGATCCAGAAGCTTCTGAAGATTCTCATTCTAAATCCGATCAATCAAAGAAAAATACAGTCAAATCTTCAACTTCACCTAAGACACCTGCTATCTTTATTTATGGCATTAACAATAGATATCCGTTCTGTAAATCTTTGGCAGCCATTTGTTCTGAACGTCCAGTTATACATCATACGAGCGATTTCATTAAATTTCAAACAAAAAGTAAAACAGATTTCGAGAAAATTCAAACTTATTGCCTTCAGCAGAAGCACCAATTTGCTGTAGAAAACAAACGTAATGATCGTCCATTAAAAGTTGTTCTAAGGAAGCTGCCCATAGACACCCCTGTTGAAGACATCACAGCGGACCTTTCTCTTCAAGGTTTTTCCGTCATTTCAGTGAGTCAACTGCACGGCAAAGATGCAAATTCTCAGAAGCAAATCAATTATCCACTCTTTCTGGTTACACTCAATAAAGATCATCTTCCTTCTGACATCATGCAAATGATATACTTACTACATCATGTCATTTCAGTTGAAAAATACAGAGGACCGACTACAGTGCAATGCCACAAATGTCAACGCTTCGGACACGTCCAAAATGCGTGTTTTAATTTATCCCGATGCCTTAAATGTGCTGCCTTTCATCTCACTACTGATTGTACAAAGAAGTCCAGAGACGAAGCGGCCACCTGTGTTCACTGCGGTGGTCCCCATCCAGCAAACTACAGGGGTTGTCCCACACTGAAAAAGCAGCTACTCAGGCGCCAGCCCCACCCGCCACCAAAAAGCGAAGATTCTGCCAGAAAGTCACCGCTGGGAGTTCCTGTCTCTTCAGATAAGAAGGCATCTTCTTCTACCACAAAAGATTTGTGTTCTTCATTGAAAGACTTTTTTTTTCAGTTTTTCAAAGACCTTTCGTCCTCAGACCTAATAGAAACACTTACTCAAGATCTACAGCGCTTCAGTTCAACTGAGAACATGCTGGATAAAATTCCTGTAGCCATCGAAATATTGCAAAACATTTTTTCTGCAATGCAAAAATAAAACGATTCTCATTTCTGCAATTTAGGATCTATTTTACATCTATTCCATCTTATCGTGATTCAAGTTCACCTTCTACATCTGTCACCTTCTCCTCTCTCATAATCTAGAGATCACGTCAAAATTAATTTCTCATTACATATACGTATTAGAACTGCGACAGTGGCGTTCTATTTTAACTTCAATTACGTTCTTCTCATCTAGTCAACAACTCAAAGTGAAGGCATGGGCCTCAAAAAGGCTCGAAACTTCTGCTTGTTAGTTTTTCGAAACGTCAATTTTCTAACGGTCAACGAGGATATATCAATAGAACAACACTTATTAGAAATGATGAAATTTTTATGGTAACTAAATAATTTTTGAAATGTAAAGAAATCCTTAAATATGTTTATTACTTTCTAAAAGCAATTAATTCATTAATTATTCTCATGATCTAGTGAAACTTCTGTACACAAGAGGATAATTGTTACGTTCGATCTTGTTACAAGAACATCTTCGATTGTTGTCTTGTTCATTAAGTAAAACATCATAATACATTTCTTATCATGTAAGTTATCTTAAGTTCTGTTTGCCACTATTTCCTAAACATAACCTTTTCTCCATCCAATTATTTCCCCTTCAATATTCATCTACTACATTGAATCACTTTTGCAATAAACTACGAACATCTTCTTTATATACAAAAAACTATGACAACAAGTCCAAGATGCCAATCTTTAAGTTGCTCCTACTTGCAACTTCATTACCAAGATTATGTATTAACCTTAATTCTCATCCACCACTCTTTTCCTTCAATAACACATGGAATTCTAAAAGAATTATTAAGAAACGAACACCAGAGATGTATAAACAAACAGAACATACAATAACTTAACAATGCATAATCCATTATTGAACACCCTGCCATAATTGAAGTACACATAAAAAGTAAATAATGTTGTAAACTCGAAACATTATACACATAAAGTTTTAGTTATGATTATGCATTCTCACAATTATTTAACGTGCATTTACTTACAACGAAACTTGATCTTTTCAGACCATTTTGAAGCACTAAAGTAAAGCTGTTTCATACATTGCCAACCATAATTGACTATTTGTCACATTAACTTTAATAAATTATGGATTTTTAATTCTAAAATCGGATGTTACTGATGTAAGGTCATTCTAAGTAAAAACATAATCTTTATGCTATATAGGATGTATCTTATCTCTCAACAATTTTTGCATAGAAGCTTCTGTTGGTGAATTAATTTGTTCCTTTTCATTCATAGGATTCATTAATTTGCATCAGTTTCGTGGTGTTATTAAATTTGTCCTATTGTCAATATTTTTAACTTTCACAAACGTAATTTGATGTCTATGATACATTCTTTGGATTCCATTCACTAAGGCAATAAAAATATTTGTTTTTCCTATTTGTCTTAAAATATTGACTTAAATGAATTTGGAAACTTCGTGCCGGTGATTTGATACCCCCCCACAACCGAATTTTGTTTTTCATTTTTAAATGAGAACTATTCGTTCTTTGATTTAGGATATTTAACTAAATTATATTTGATCCTAGGTTCATAAATTAGTACTTTACTTACAGGAGATTGACCAGTTACTGTTGAAGCTGTATGTCGGAGGTTCTTGATTATGTCTTGTAACCGTAACTGTACTAATCTTTCATTACATTGGTTCCAATTAGATAAGCTTTTTTGTTCAGTGTCTTTTTAATTGTTTGTACGGAACGTTCTTTCAAGCCTATTACTTGCTGGGTGATATGGAGGGGAATGCATCAGTTCTATATGTCTAGCTGCACAATACCTTTGAAATAATTGGCCAGTGAATTGAGGACCGTTATCTGCCACTTAAGTTCTTGGGAACCTATATACCTTAACAAAGTACTCCAGCTTTTCACACGTTTGTTCAGTACCTGTTGACTTGGCTATATAAGCAGTTAAATATTTTGAAAAATTATCGATAATGATTAAAAATTTTAACCCATTCCATTAAGCTTGATCTATGTGTACTCATTGTACAGGGACTAGTGGGCCACGGTTTGTAACGTGTGGTTGGTGGCTTTTTTGCATACTAAGGTACACTGTACAATTATTAACCCATGAGTGTATATCTGCTTCTATAAATGGCCACCACAGGATATAATATACTCCGATGACCTTCATGTAATATCTTTAGATAGGACTGTCTTAGTGATCTGGGCAAAACAATGAGATTGCCCTTCCAGACACATTCATCTTCTATGTGTAATTCATGCTGTATCTTTATCAACTGGTTCAGTTCGGTTGTAACCACATTCGCAGGTAGTTAGTTATCTTGACAATCTATTTTGAATCCACTCTTTCAATTGTAATAAGAGACTATCTTTATTCTCAAATTTTAGAGGGGCTTTTCTTCGGAGATAGTTGAAAAAATTTCCGCGCGAAAAAAGATGGCACGTAATCGATAGGAACGTAGACATGGTATTCTTTTAAATTGAATTTCCATTTGTTCAGATAAATTTTTCACCTTTTTGAACACGAAAATGATGCAATCAAATGTTGAATACGCAAAACAAAAATGCGAAAGGGAGCATTTATTTACAAATAGTTAGAAAGAAAAGTACCTTCTGGCCACATATCCAACGCCTTAATCTTTTAACCTCAAGCCGTCCAACTACAACAATAAGCCTTCGAAATGGGTTATTTCGTCTCTTCAGGTACTTGATAACAAAGTTCAAAGATTTCTTGTACATATCTTACTCGTTAACTCTTATGTCTTCTGGTGTATTTTTACCACTGAGTTAAGTGTTCAGGTTTTCTATTGTCATTTTTAACTACACGTAATGCAATGAATGTCACAGTAGAGACTCTGAACGCAAGTAAGCTCCTGTGTTTGTCCTCGTCGCTGACATAAGGATACAAGGCATTTGGTCTGCAGTTGAACTGAAACAATGTAAGGGCTTACTTGCGTTCAGAGTCACCCTTTCGTTCAGAGTCTTTCCTCCCTAAGAGTTCAGAGTCTTACCTGAACTGTGTATAACTGTCCTGATGCGAATACAAGGTAACACTCGCAGTATTATAGATCATATTGGAACAAATATAATGAACATAGATATACAATCAGGAGCAATAACTACTCGCATTAGCGATCACTTTCCAATTTACATGTTCACACCAATAGGAATGTGAAAAACAAACCCGGTTTGGTAAAAGAAATAGCTGTTCGCGATTTTTTAAAGATAAAACAAAAGATAAAAGAAACCAATTGGGAATTAAAAGGAGTATATAACTCAACTTGTCCGACAGGTGCCTTAAAAATACTTCAAACCACAATAGAAAATTATATACGGGAATGTACGGTAATTAGAAAAGTAAACAGCAAATATGTAGTTAAAATTCAGCCATGGATGACTGTGGCTATACTTAATTCTATAAAGAAAAAAGATAAACTTTGGAAAAGGAGCACAAAAAATCCATTCAACTTACACCTTCGTGACAAATATAAACAATACCAGAAGACATTAAAGACAGTTATAGAAAAAGCTAAAATTGACTACTACATGAATGCCATGTTGCAAATGGGAACTAACACTAAGGAAAAATGGAACATCATGAAACAGGTAATTAATCTTAAGAAATCGGTAGAAAATACTGACATTAACGTTGAAAAGCAATGTGGCCAACTCATTACGGGTCCACAAAATATCGCGAATGAATTCAACACGTACTTCACGGATATTGGGGAAGACTTAGCAGCTAAAATAAATATAACGAATGATGATATAGGGCATAGATTGGAAATGAAACAAGCAACATTGTTTCTTAATCCTGCAAGCGAAATTGAAATTTATAACATTATAAAAGCATTGCCAAACAATACCAGTGTTGGGTACGACAATATCAATACGAAAATTATTAAAGAAACTGCGACAGAATTAGCTCCTGTTCTAAACCATATAGTTAATTTAATGTTTCTGACCAGGCACCTTCGCGATTCACTAAAAATAACCAAAATAATACCAGTTTTCAAGGGTGAAAATAACAAAGATAAATCTAATTATCGGCTTATATCTATTCTCCCTATATTAAGCAAAGTGTTTGAGAAAGCTATATGTTCAAGAATGACGAGTTTCATTGATAATCACAAGATTAAAACAAGAACAATATGGATTTCAGAAAAACAAATTTACCCAACTTGCTGTCAGTAATCTTTCAAATTATATATCTGAAGCCCTTGATGAGAGCAAGTACGTAATAGGGGTATTCATAGATCTAAAGAAAGCATTCGATACGGTAAATCATAAGATATTGCTTCAGAAGCTATATAGTTATGGAATACGTGGTATTGCTTACGATCTCTTCAAAAGTTATCTGCAAAATCGAAAGCAGTACACTTATGTTAATAACGCGACATAAAACTTAAAAGCAGTAAATTGTGGAATACCACAGGGATCTATCTTAGGACCGCTACTATTTTTGTTATATATTCACGATTTGCCGGAAATTTTAAGTGAATCAAAGTGTCTGTTATTTGCAGATGACAATTATATTCAAGAAGGGATCCACACTTGATTTAGTGCAAAAGGCAATTAATAACGACTTAGGAAAATTAGAGCAGTGGTTCAAAATTAATAAATTAACGTTGAATATCGCAAAAACATAAAAACGTCGCGTATATTTCAGAAACATTCATAAAACAGAAAATATTAAATACTATCCGATTTCTATCAATTCCGAAAACATACTCACAGTTTCAAATACAAAGTATCTAGGTACATGGTTCGACGAACATTTCACATGGGGAAAACACTTCATAGAAATAAGCAAAAAAGAATTACTACACATTGGTTTACTCTTCAAAATTTCTCGGATGGTTCCCTAAAATGTAACTAAGATATATTATTATGCTTTTGTACACCCATACCTTTCGTATAGCATTGAATCATGGTATCTGAACTTAAGTAAACAATACAAGAGAAAATTATTTGCATTGCAAAAGAGAGCAATTAGAATAATCAAAGGTGCAGACTTTCTGGCGCATACGCGTCCTCCATTTGAAAAGCTTCAAATAAAGACGCTAGAGAAACTTTATTTATATAGACTAAGTTGCCTAATGTACAGGGTACTCAAGAGCAATGTTACTTTATTATCGTCCCGAGTAACAGCTTTAACACACCCTATAAGAACAAGAGCAATAACAAACAATCAGTTAACAATACCTAGACCACGTTTGAACTATGGATTACGAAGCCTCACATTTAGTAGTATTAGTGTTTGGAATTCCTTTCCCTTGAACATAAGAACAGCAACAACTTATAAAGCATTCAGAAAACAAGTGAACAACTTTCTACAACAAAACCAAACTGAATTGTAAAAATAGTACATTTTATTTAGTATATTGCCATGCAATTTTTATATAATTATAATCTTCAGAGATGTTTACATTTAATTATTTAACCAATATATTTGTAGTTTTTTTTTTCATTTTATAGTTTTTGTATAATCATTCTAATCATTAAATTATTATATAATCACTGTATTTTTTCGCCATTTTTATAAGAAATTAACAATTATTGAGAGGAGGAACCATAAACAGCATTTCCTCAGTTCCGCCTAAATTTCTGTAATCTGTAAATTCTATATTATTATTAATAAAATGTATAATTAATAATATGTATTTATAAAATGTATTGTATTGTATTACTCTATAGTTTCGTCTTTCAATGACCTTTGCAGTAACAAATGGCCGAGAACAATCTTAACTATTGTAATCATGATGCATTGTGAATCACTCTAAAAGATGAGAAATCGATCTTTCAAATTTCAAGAATAAATTACATCCAAAAACATCGGAATTCTATCTAGAAACAGCCCATTTTCCATCCAAAGCGAGAACATTTCGTTGAAAGCCACTCTTTTTGATTGAAAATTCGACTCTAAGAAGAGTGATCCCTCGTTCCGCTTTAAGAAGAGTGAATATACGGCTCTTTGGTTTAGTACGTAGATTTTCACGATGTGTGTTATAATCTAACGGATATTTTCCTAAGAATGAGACCAACTGCCATAATTGAATTTGATCCGCATTCAAGGCTTATATTAGAGGTAATTGGCAAGTATTTAGACCACTGAGCGTGAACATCTTGTAATTGAAAACTAAACCATATCGTAGTACAGGGTACTCATAAAGAATGGTAGGTTTCCGAAAGTGTATAACGTAGTTTTTTTTGTCTTCCACTGATATAACTTGCGCCATTACATTGTCTTCTGTTGATTCGTCATTTTACGAACTGAGGCCCCGTGCCCTGCAGTGAGCATATCCGAATTTCTTATAACGCATCTGAAACATTTGACGGCTTCTTTTCTTCACGGCGCAAGTTACCCTCGCATCAGTGAATACATTTTATTCGCTTAGGAAAGGTCTTAATAAAACAAATCGGCATAATAATTGACAAATATTATTGATTCTTCAATCCCATCTAAAAAGTCCAGCAGAATTTATTACAGTCCATTTCAAATTTGTAATCAACAACCAAAATCATATGACACAGAACATCTGGTGATGAGAGCTTGAACTAGATGTTATTACGTAACATTTACTATGATGACATCTACCGTTCATCAGAGAGAACTACGATAAGATGTCACCTTTAAACTTCAAGCACATTAACTAACATGTCTCGCCTGAGGCTTAATTCGTTCCTTCCTAGAACTTGTCTGTTAGATTCTAAAGTTAATTCACGTCTCGCGAGTCATCTATAGTTCTCTCTACATGCATACATTACAAGACGAGGAAGACAACAGATGCTAAAGAAAGCTAAATGTTCATTCATTAAAATCTAATATACACTTAGATGTAATAGTTAATTCAGCTAACATCTCAAAAAGGGAGGAAATGAACTTTAAAAGAAATTATGTACAAAATAACATATTCTGCCTGTTTACTTGCATACATTCAGAATTTACACAATCCTGATAAAGTTTAATACGTAGATGTAGTGAGGTTTATAGATCTGATTTTTTCATCCTCATAATGACCCTGAATCTTGATTGAGTGAATTGTTATTAACGTCATTAACGAGCTGATGAGCTTCTAAGGACGGACTTATACAGTGTTTGATAAAGTGGGCTCCGAACCACTCCGTCCAAGAGACCTTAGCGGGAATTGAATCTGTGACCACGCGCACAGAAAGCGAGCACGCTAGCCTCTGTATCATCTTCTTATATGTCTCAACAAGTCCCCAAATGTTATTTTACAACGCCCAATTGCACGAATTCTTCCAGTTTTACTTTCTTTAAATCATTGTGTGTTTTTGAAAAGTAGTCGTGAGTGTTAATTCTATTTATAGTATGTTTGTATTAATATTACTATTATGTTATGTATGCGAGGTATCGACGGTTCTGCGCTATAGGTTTCAAATTCCTCTCTATGTTCTCCGCTGTGTACATTAAGAAGTTTGTCGAAAAAACTTTTCGATAAGTTTACTCGGATACGCCTGAGGATCTCTGCATTCATTTCTAATCATAGCTAACCTCTGCTGGTAACCTTTTCATAACGAGTTTACCCCTTTCTAAAGCTCTTGTGTTATTTGTCTTCCCGTTTTCCTCTATCTCCTGAATCTTTTGTGTCAGATATTCTGGCTTTTTGTTTCTGAACCTCGCGTGGGGCTGCGTTTCGCGTTACTGTAGTGGTTGGTATTTGCTTCGCTTTTATTACTTAGCCATCGCTACCGTGCTTGTTTTTGTTCCTCATGAAGTTTAAAACATTCTTCATCAAACCACAGCTTGCTTTTCTGCTGTTTCTTCTCACATACACGTTCCTGTATCACGAATTGCCTTCCAGATCTTACTTACCTCAATTCCACTATTAATTTCATCTGTATTACTCTTCGACTCGGCTAAGATTTCGAACCTATTTGAAATTTCGAGTTGGTAGTCTGCTTTTACGCTCGAGTTATCTAATCGTTTTTGTTCGAATTTCAGTCGTTTTGACCCCTTGCTTTCTCTGCTCACGATGCATAGCTTTTTTTTCACTTTGTGATCACTAACTGATGGTCGGTGTCACCTTCCGCTCCTCTATAAGACCTAACAACCATTATGTTCCTGTGTCTTCGTCTATCTATTAATATGTGATTGATCTGTTTGAGAGTTTTGGCATCCGGAGATACTCATGTCTATTGGTGTATTTCTTTGTGTTGAAAGTAGATTTAAAAGTAGATCTCTTTACAAGCAGATTTTTGAGATCTCGAAAGTTATATCTTTTTCCATTGTTGTTGGTGAATTTTGAAGATTATATTTGCCTATAGTAGGGCTATGCTTTTGCTTTCTCCCTACCTTAGTGTTGAAATCACCCAATATATTTTTCTTTTATTATGCTTCGGTAATTGGACAAACAACCTCTCTAGCTCCTTGTAAAATATATCTTTGTCACTATCATTAGCCTGCTCAGTAGGAGCATATATATTTATTGAAACCGTGTTGCACCATCGAGTACGTATCGTAACGTACGATAGTCTTTCGTTTACAAACTTTATATTTTGAACCGCCGGGAGGATATTGTTCTTAATTACGAATCCTGTTCCAAAATTATGAGACTGTGTTCCCCCATAGTAGAAAGCGTACTTGCCCTGTCGGATGCTATCCTCTGACCCTCCCACCAAAATTCTTGTATCGCTAATTGCGTTCAGCTCGTACTTTTCGTTCTAGCGTACCTCCACCTGAACAGTACCGATTTTGTATAACGTTCGAACGTTCCACGTTCTTATTCTAAGGCCTTTCTTAATCCTGTTCTTGGAGCCCCTTGAAACAGTTCCCGCCCGGAGATCCGAGTGAGGGACTAGTTTACTCCGGAATATTTTACCATAGGAGAATCCATGAACCATCTGTTACTATTTCTTGACGTGACTTAGTGGTGTCAGCTCAACAACCTCGCAGTAAAGGCAGATATTCAAGGTGTCGTCCTCTGTCCATCTCTAAGCTTTGCCGATCTCATTCATCTTCAGCCTCAAGGTGGTAATGATGAAGCTGCTTCCCGTCACCACGATATTTTTGTTCGAAGATATTTTCCCCTAACATTTGTAGATACCTCTGCTAACTGCGAGGCAACAGGATTGGTTTCGGTACCCCACCAGAACTGGTCGGTATTCCCTATCCACCACATGGAGAGGCGCCTGGTGGGAGAACAATAACTCTAACCGGGGACCAGGGAATTCCAATTCATTGAGAATATTTCGTATTTCTGTTAAAATAAGAAGCAATCCAGATGACAATAGGAAACACTTGATCAGAATTTCATACACGGGTAGGAAAGAAACGTGTTTCTTTTTTCATTCTGCGCATGTGCAGAACTGACAACTGCAATTATCTACCTCAGCTTATGAAAAGTCTCTACGATTTTCCTTTATTTCAATGAAACATGGAAAACTAGAAGCTATGCTGAAATTGACTGACGTTCCTTGCAAACGCCTACAAAATATTTAACAATTCAGCCCACAAAAAGTGTCCGATACTGGAAACAGGTTTGCATTAACAAAATTGTGTTTGAATTTTGTTTTTAACTCTGAAGTATCGACGTCTTGATAAATGGGTTGTCATGCCAGCACAGATATAAATCTGAAACATTTTTATTTTTAAATCTGAGATTGAACAATTCCTCAGGTTAGGTAAATAAGATTGGTTTCCGTTTCTGCTCCGTACACGAGGTGTGGTCGTGTAGTGGAGAAAGATTATTTATCATTTTCTAACCATGTTATAGAGTTGAAAGCTCTCACTGCGTCTCTGTTGCTACACTTCCAGTTCTCTCTCTTTCCCCCACTCTCTCTCTCTCTCTCTCTCTCTCTTTGTCCCTCTCGTTCTTTCAGTCTGCTGTTCGCTTAGTCTCCCTGTCCGTTAAAGAAACTTGTATCCTTCAATGACACATTTTAAGTAATTGAGGTGTCGTTCGTTGTACAACGACAGTACATCATGCTTGAAAACCCCGAAAGAAAACTTCCTTTTTGTTTCTTTTTGTAAAAACAAAGGAAATTTTGTTTTGCTTTTAAACAAAGGAAAATATACACTCAATACTTTATTTTTTTTTGAAAAAAGGAAAACATGTTCCTAAGAAACCATTTTCAAATTATCTAGACCGAGAAACAAATGTTAACATATCTAAACACGTGTAAATGACAGGTTAATGAAACAGTGGCATAATCGGAGACAGTAACACTGCTCCTCCCCCTTTCCCTATTGTTTAGGGTATTTTTTCTTTGTAATTTAAATCTTAAGTATTATGCAGCAGATATGTTCAATTAATAAGTTAATGTTAACAGTTCTTTGAGATTTTGAAAATGTATTGTTGTCCTTTTGTGAAAGGAACTGAATCGGATATTTCGGTTCTGTTTATTATACGAAAGTCATCCTAGAAGTAGTGTCTTCTCCTTCATAACTTCTGTAATTCTTAACTGATTTTAATAAAATTGTGATGGCATATACTGTACGATGATATGTCACTAATACAGGGAGTATTTGATTTTCAAATTCCTAAGCAAACAACATGAATGAGAGGGAAAGTCAAAGAACAGCGTTTAAATTCCTGTAAAAGAAAAGAGGGATATCAGACTGCAGAGATCCATAGAAGAGTACTGGCGGTGTACAGAGATATCCGAAGGTGGATGAAAAGGTTTTGATAGGGGGAAACTTCAGTGGTTGAGAAACAAAGAAGCAGGAGATCCACAAGTGCAGTGACAAAACACGAGTGAATTACCTCGTTTCAATCGATCGTCATGTGACTGTCCAGAAATTGTCTGATGCAGTTCATTGTGATCAAAGTGCTATGGAAACGTTAATGAAGAAGCTAAAGAAAGCAATCAGAAAAAAGGGACTTGATAGTGTGTTACAACATGATAATGCAAGCCTCCACACCTCAATGAAGACTGCACAGTAGGGTGGATCGATTTTTTTTTCAGTTGTGGGGTTCGAGTTGTCATCAAAAGTTGTGTATAGGTACCAAGTAAATTCATGCCAAATATGGCCGTCCTGAAACAATATTTAACCAAGCCCCTGGACCCTAAAGGATCCAACTGTTTTTTTGCAAAACAAGAAATAAAAAAAATGGTACAAGTTTTCACATTTTGGGGTTCGAGTATTTATGAAAAGTTGTACATTGCTACGAAATTTAGCCGTCAAATGTGGCCCTTCTTGGCCGTCAAGCGATTTTGGCCGTGTTCAAGTTGTTGCCAAAATAGGTGGACTTTGATGCCCCAGTTCCTACTACAGTCGTGGTTTGGCTTCTATTGACTTTCATTTGATAGTCTCTTTGAAAAATATCCTTCATGAAGAACATTTCGATGACATAGAATACTTTAAACTGGTCGTAATGTTGGTGGGTGCAAGACGATGGCCATAGCATTAAAAAAAATGGATTTTAGCAAAGTTTTCACTTTTCAATAATGGCAGAAGTGGATAGAAAATAATGGATAATACTTTCAATAGTCTTAAATTGTCCGCCTGCAACATTGAAGTATTTTCTCACGAAGTTACGTATATTTATTGCTACAAATAAAAAAATTATAAAGAAGACATTACTTTCAGGATGGTCCTAGTATAATTAACAGATCCCATTGACAGTTTCAACATTCTACTGACTGGCATTGTCAAGTCCTGTTATTCGGTCATTCCTTTATCTGACTACACTGTTAAAACTTTTCGTCCAGTTGCCTGGAAAAAATCAGGAAACTAGGTGAATAGAACGTGACGAACAAAGCCGAACAGAAATTACTGCGCCACTTGCAGGAAGCAAGGACAGAGAACCGCAGCTGCAAATTGTCCCCTCTGGAGACACCAACACTGTTCTATCCAATCTTCAAAAAGAAATCAGTCTGACAAAAATGATGACTTTACAGAGACACAAAAGTTAGAGTCGAAGTACAAAAGAAATGATTTACATGTACACAACCAATTTATTAAAGTGGATGTCTATAGTACTCTCGCTCTAACATTACAAAATGTGTCACAGCAACATGTACAAATCGCTACGAATCGCCACTGAAGAAATCTTCCAGTGTCATTTGAATACCATATGATCTGTGGACGGCCATGTTTTTTGTAGGTCAAGAATCATTTAGCAAACAAGAGAAAGATATCAATTCTCAAAAGAAACAATCAAACAAAAAACTTTTAAAATCCCTCAGAGTGCACTTCAATCTTGATGTAATAACTTCAACCAACTAAGAAATTGCACACTGATACCACAGATCGCAAACATTACAACACCACAAACTAGGCAACAAGTTTCTTATACAAGAAGAAAAAAGAAAGAAGCCTCCGAAGATAAGAAAACAAAATAAAATAAGTCCTCTTCCTTCTTTATCATATCCTAACCAAATAACTAAAAAAATCCACACCTTAGAGCAATGTTATAAACAATGATAAATAAATAACTTCAACAAATAAATTTAAGTATTAATTACATTGAAACTATCTCTGGGGATTTCCTGGATGATTAGTTGGGGGGCGGGTCTAAGTAGACGAAAGTGGCCTAAGTAGGCCAGAAGTCCCACCTGGAGACCCCTGCGAGTCCAGTTAATTGGTGTAATGGAATGAAACTAAGTTTAAATGCAGGTAAGTGAAAAGTTGACTAACAAAAGGAAGATCAAAAACTTTGACTACAATATCAATTAAGATAAAATCAAGCGGGGGCGGAAGTAAAGAAAATCTACAAATAAATTTTCTTTCAAATCTTTCATTTCGAAAGTACGGTGATGACGTATGAAAATAAACCTATAGAACATTATTAGCCTCTATTAGACGGCACTCTAGTTTCAATTTTTCGACTGCAGCCTGTTTAACTTTATACTGTTCATTAGTAAGATCAGCTTTAGAATATTGTAGTGTTATCTGGTCTCCATATTAATAAATTTTTGTATCAAATTGAACAAGATATTATAAAGGCATATTTTTAAAGTGTATTGCAATATAAGATAAGTATATCATGTTATTTTCTTTTATGTAATAACTATCATTTGATGAGCCTTAAGAATAGGCGTGGTGTTGCTGATATTGTACTTTTGTATGTGGTGGGAAAAAATTGATTGTAACTATTTGATGGATAAACTACGAAATCCACAGGAAAAGAAGGTGCTTTGCCTATCCTTTGCAAAATTGATATAAGAGCTCCATCTGTTAGCTCTTTGAAGGCGCTTTATAACAAGCTATGACGTATGAAGATAGCATGCATATTCCGTTTGCTACAAGCGAATCTTTTAAAGCGCTCTCTTGCAAAATCAAGAAAATGAATAAAGAAAGTTATTTTCCTGTGGTCTTCGTATGTTTTTATACACTAAAAGAAGAGGTAGAGTAAAGGCGATCGTTCTTGATTCCGATCGTTCTTGAAGGGATGGTGATTCCGAACGTCGTCGCAAGATGTGCTGCAATGTAATAGAAAAATCATGCAAGCAGGAACTGTAGAGAAGTCAACGATTCTTCTTTGAGTCTTTCGACCACTGCAACGAAAAACTGGGGCTGGAGATCAAGTTGTATTATTAGAAGCAGTGTTCTGAAGTAGTTAGTAAAAATACGTTACGTACAATGCAAACAAAAATAATATACTTGAAACAGGTCTATCTGTGTGAAGAAGGTACATGGCCAGACATGATTTAATTCCGACCGCAGTGTTGACAAATTTTCTTTTAAAGTCTTTGAACGATGTCGGGTGATTCCGATCGACTTTTTCGGATGATTCCTTAATAGGCAATGTGATTGCTCCCTTAATAGAGGGTATCCTACCGTACACATTGTGCTCAGAAAGTGCTTCTCTTTGAAAATGGGGAAGTTCAAAAGGAAAATGGAGAAGCATTGGACGAAAGAAGACGTGAAGCAAGTTCTTGAAGCAATAACAGGTTGCATGAAGTTGAAGGCAGCTGCGAGGCGATTTCGTATTTCCTACAACAAACTCCAAAATAGGTTTACAGAAGCGATGGTTATAAACAGTCAAAATAAGAAATGGGACTACACAGTTTTATATAGCTAAACAAGAGGCACAGATGAAGGTCCGCATTATGAGACTGGCTCATTCGCGTGTCGTCTTACAGCGAGAGATATCAGAAAAGTGACATTTGCCCTTCCTGAGCCTAATGTAATCGCTAAGACGTACAGTGCAATTTAAGTTTATTCCAAAGATAGAGATCGACTTATTCACAAACTGCTTGTTGTTGGTAAAGAATAGATTAATTTCATATTTATCGCGTCGATTACAAGTATAAACTTGTAATACTCCTGTAAATTTATGATATATTTTACTTACTTTTAGATCTGTTTTTGTATAAACACTTATTTGAGTATATGTTTTGTTATTTGTATATAATTGTGAATGTTTTTCTCAATTCTTATTCAAGCCATAGGTTCTGTATTGAACAAATAAATAATTCGAAATGCCGCTTGTGTTGTCTTCATCTCTGGTAGATATTACCTCGTCCTCTAACCAAAGATTAGGTAAATAGTAAATGCTGCTTTGTCAATAAAGTACTTTTCGCTAATAAAGTACATAGAGTGAAAAGCAACACGCGGTCTTATTCTGCATCTAACCGAGCAGTTCCCTTTTCAGTTGTTGACTCTGATACGAATCAGAGTGAAGTAGACCTTTCGCACCTCTGCGAGATGGACGCTTCTGTTCTTGAACTGCTAACTCAATAATTCGATGGAAGACTGGCTTAAAAACTCAATTGATACTCAAACTCACTCAGACTGGATCAGGTTGACTATCTGTGTCATTAGAGAAATCTGTTGTTAGAATAATATTAAACTGTTGCAGAACCTTTACCACAATTCTTATTTCACTTCATATTTATTTGAATTCTTTCTCACGTCGTGAACCATCCAATAGATCTAGGTATCGTTTAGCACATCATTTTGTATCATAAAGATCAGCATATTTAAGGACTTTTAGATTTCTTGGGTTCTACACCAAGATATAAATAATAATTCGTTAACTACCCTAAAACTATTATACCGGCATCAAGATATTTCATAACTGCCAATTAGTCATATCAATCTACATCTGTAACACCATTCTGCAAAAATTTTGATATAATTAAGAAACAACGGAGACATACAAATTGCCCTACTCTGTAGAGCCTAAAATTACTTTAGCTTTTATTGAAGATAATAACACAACTTCTTGAAATAATTTAAATAAATTGGTCAATTCTCGAGTTGGAATATAAACAGAACTTCCCTCCTTATTGAGCGTAGTATGGGCGCAATTCTTCTCTATTTCTTCGCCCTAATTTTCTTCCTTGTTTACATTGAGTCATTCACACAACTTTCACGAATTGTCAAAATACATATTCTTCCGCCATCTATTGAGCAAATGTAGATGCAAGTCAAAGAAATCGGATTCTCATATATTTCTGCTGGACTGTTGCTTATAAAATAGAGAAATGACATACAGTATGTTGTAAATGTTACTGTACAACTTCGAGTATTGCAGTATTTTATTCCAATTGAAACATATAATGTGTAGTAGTAACTTGATGAATTAGATACGCTCTTTAATGTCATTATTATGAACAATGTTTTCTATTTCAATATCATTACATATCGTTAAGTTTCTATTTTCCTCATTTAAATTTATTCTACATATTTTTATTTTTGGCATGCCTTCTTCTATAACATTCTGTTTAATTTTAATAACTTATTTATTTTCCAAATGCACTGAACGGATAGTCAAGCATGCCAGAAGTTAAATGGATGATAACCCTTAACAAAGCAGAGATGAAATTCGGTCACTTTTCGTGAATCAGTGATTCGTTGTGGCCCGCACAAAGATGATCCTGTTCGACGCTTGATCCGGTGACTTGATTGACTTGGTGGTCTTGACCTGAATGATCCAATTGGCTTGATGATCCAGTCTTAGTGCAAATGACCAGACTAACTCTGTGAATCAGGCAACCCGATGATCGAATCTTGATTCAATGGATCCGGTGACGACTTGATGATTTTGTACTACCATGAATACAAGATACCCGGAAAAGCATTTTTGAGAGTTTTAAAAGATTCTAATGCTACTCAGTAAAACATAGCTGTGTTAATTCAACACAATGCGGTGTCCCAGCGTGACTACCACTTTTTTGTGTTTGTTGAATCAACACAACACACGGTGTTGATTGCGGTACTGGGAGATACGGGTGCAGCAAGATCTGAACATGACTTGCTCAGTTAGAAGTGGAGCGTCTTACTTTGGCTAAATTGTCAAACAGAAAAAGCACTAGATGCAAACGATATTTATTGAACAACATTAAGCGACTACACTATAGATTCAAACGGTGTAGGGAATCAAATATATTTTGCTGAACCCCCAAAACAAACTAAGTTACTTGCACGACTTATCCCATGGTTTAATCACTTCCTATTTGTCCACTGGGAACCAAAATTCCCATTCAATGAGAATGTTCCATTTCTATGAAAGCCAACAATTAAGATGACGACAGCCAAACATTTGACCAGTATTACGGCTTTCTTATCGTAACAACACGTCAAATGCTGCGTTTGCTCTCATAGAAATGGAACATATTCTCATTGAATGGGAATTCTGATCCCTAATTGACAAACGGAAAAGTGATTAAATGATGAGATAAGTTGTGAGAGTAACTTTCTTTGTGTTTAAGCTTCAGCAACATTTTTATCATCTATACTGTTTGAATCTAGTTTTTTTTTCTGTCTGGTGATTTAGACCAAAGGGTAAAACATTGAACTTCTAAGTCAGCAACCCATGTTTAAATCTTGTTGCAGATGTAACTTTTTACCAATATCGAAATCTACACCGTGTTTTTGTGTTGATTTAATACAAAAAGTGGTAGTCACGCTGGGACAGCGCATTGTGTTGAATTAACAGTTATTTTTTTACTGTGTAGTCTCCTATTTAACACTTCAAACACAAAATTCTCTTAAAATGGTCTTTCCGAGGGAGGGGGTTATTTACACACTTTCGGAGGTATATTTGTTCTTTGCGGGAATATTAGACGATTCCCATATATTATTACTATCGTTAAGAACTTTTCTGCCGTGTTGGTTTTTGTGCTCTGCTGGTAGCACCCCCGGTTCCAGTCATACGTGTTCAAAGGTAACAATGTATAATAAGGGAAGAATTTTTTAAACTCTGCTTTATTCTCCGGACCGTCATCAGGTCGAAACCGTGTTACCGGGTCCCAAACATAGACCCAGTCGAAAATTTGACCCGATTGACTCAATGATCCGTTTCGCCTCTGGCACGAACACTGCCGATAGAGGTATGAGTGAGGAAGACAATGACTAGGTCCATCCTAACGTTTTACCTGTTGAAACAGGGAAAAGATTAGAAATGATGGACTGGAATAACCGGCAACAGAATTCAAACTTGCGTGCTTCGCTTACCTCAACCATAGGGATTGCGTTTTCTTTTTCAGTGCCTTGAGTCTACATACCCTCACTCTTGGCTATGTCCATCTAAGAAAGAAATGGGGAGTATGTCAATCAGGTCTTCAATTTTAGATGCCATCCATGGTGGGACTCAGGATAGCACTGGAAAACCTTACTCAATACGGACGGTGTGAGCGGGACTAAAACCAATGCCCTCTTCACAATGCTCATCAAAACTTATCCCCTTCTTATTAAGAGATCTGAATGTGAACTTTGTTAAAAATGAATGAATACATTTCAAGCCAAAAGTTTAAATAGCTCGATGCGTTGAAAACAATAGAATAACGTAATTCGATTATTCCATCATGTCTTAATTTCAATGGCACTAGGTTTGATTTAAACTTACTATATTGAGTACTTTGATTGAATGCTACAGTGTGTGCCAAAGATTAAAGTTATTTGTTATTGCAATCGTCGATGAAGAAAACTAATTATGGTGGTAATGCATTGTAAGGTAAGTGCATCGTTAATTATGAGATTTGGAAATACTAACCCAATGAAGATATTATGGTTGTTAAGGAAATAAACAGTCCCATCTCTGAAATCTATTTTATAGTATATATTTTTATATTGATGCTGCAATTTCATATCTTCATGTCTAGTAGCGACAGCTCGAATGTATGGGTAATAGTATACCTACTGCATTAAGATTTTTCAAATATTCGTACTTCACAACAAAGGAGTCTATATACGGCCACATTTCCTTGATTCTCCAATGTGTCAGTGGTTGTTTCATTAATTTGCTGTGGAGAATATAGATTTTTATTTGAATTTTCATACATATTTCTTATGTTCTGAGGGCAGCAAATCTGGAAGTGACCAATGTTGAGACACCGATTGCACTTCTTATACGCAGGGCAAGGATTTCTTCTGTGTGAACGTGAACAAAATTTACAGTGATGAATCCATGAAATCTGGTGGTTTTGACGTAAATTTCTGAAGCGAATGATCTGTACTTTGCCTGATGAAATTAATAAATGGATCACAGGTTCTAAGAGGAAATTTGCGAGCTGATAACTCCTGACTATCACGCTCAATCATGTCGTGATGCAAGGCTAACTTAACAGCAGATTTAAAGGTCAAAATTTAAACATTTTCATACGTTTCTCCGTTCAGCGATGATAATCATAAGTTTGCAACCTTAGATGATTCAATATTATGTACTTTGAGATGAAAATAAAATCTTGCCAAACAAATACTGATTTTATCCTTGAGTGGGTTGAATTGTGAAAACGACATGTGAGTTGATGAAGCCATACTAAAGACCATCTCGTACGCCAATGTTTTATATAAAGAGAGATACTTAATAGGTGATTGATTTTTAGAACAGAATATATAATCAAATGAGGTTGGGTTTGGATACTAAAGTCATTCCTACCCAAAGTCTGGCCGACATGAAAATAGCATAGGTTCATATGTAAATGGCTTCATAGCAATACCTAAATATATGTCAAAGTAATTTTGTATCTTTATTCAATCCAAAGATAATTAAGAATATGAGGAGAACCACATTTACTGATTCCATGAAGCAGAACATTGTAGACATTCACTATGTCTACGCAACATCATACAACTGAAATTACTTTATAGATTCAACACAAGGACATACATTATACCTGACTTCTGCTCGGTAACTTGGAGTAACAATCTTGTAAAGCATTCTCCATAATTAATATTATAATTATATTGAGTAATCTCAACCAAATTAATCCAATAAAAAGGTCCGTAAATCAGTTATTTAAATCCCGAGCCATAACCCATTCTAGAATACAATTTCGATATTCAACTGTTTTCCTAAGCCAAGCTCGAATAAACTTATTGTTTGAAACAGTGAATCTCATATCTTCAAAAGTTCGTACTTCTCATTATACTTATTTTCTTACGAAATCTTCTTTCATCTTCATACACTCTCTCCTATCTGGGATGGTAATTAAGAATGTTATCTCTGGATTGCATTTATTATCTACTTGTATTCGCCTATACACACAAACACACACACACACATGGAAAGTGGTCCCGTTTTGATACTTTATTAAGCTGAGTTAAATCAATCAACACATCGTTTTTCATGTAAAAAAAATATTGAAATTTTATTGGCCAAAATTAGTTTCTTGAAAAAAATATATATTTTTATAAAATGAGGCTTCAAACACATGCAAGTTTTCATTACAGGCAATGGGATTTTTGTTTAATTTTTGAGTGATAATTTTAATGATCAAATTAGTTTCATCTATTTAAATAACTTACATTTATGGATAACTTAAAAATTAATTTGTCAAACCCTTGAAACAGGAAAGACAAATTCTGTATAGGTGTCACGCAATTCTCAAATTACTCCTCCCATATTAGTTTGCCTCATACAACACGCAAAAGATGATTATTTTAGTTTAGAAACTAAACAAGTTAATATTATTTATTAAAACTTCAAAGCCAAAGCTAAAACTAACTGAGGAAGGCAAAATTAAAATTTCCTAATTTTGTCTTGATCATTTTTTATTTTGTAAAACATTTAAAACATGTAAAACATTTTACGACAAATGTTGCACAGGACATTAAACAAAATTGGTGTATATCAATGAAAACCACTCGTTTTTAGTTTCAGTTTTTAATACATAATTACTAATGTATTAACAATGACATAATTAAAGTGATTAAATTACTGAAATAACGATAATTTTCTGACAAGGGTGATTCTCGGCGCGTTACAGGGGACATTCAGACAACATTTTTGGTTATAAATCCCTAAAAATGAACTTAAAGTCTGCTTTTGATGTGTGGAATGCAAGATTCATGGCTATAGAGTATGTAAATATATCTAGGTGAATATTTTTAACAATATTGTACCAAAGTTATTAACAGTATGTTGCACGGGACTCAGACGAATGGCGACATTCATTTACTCGTCACACATGTTTGTAATATTTTTTGTAAATTCTGAAAATATTTTAAAATGTTATCTTAAGTTAAAATTCTCCATACATTTTCCTTAAATAATAATATTTTACAATATGTGTTTGTTGATCCATTGCTTACTTTAAAAAAAGAACAGTAGGCATGTAGAGTGTTGCACGGGACACAAACATTCTTGGACGATTCTCTCAATAATAATAAAAACTGAATCTCTATGTATATAGTGATTTATTAGTTTAAGGTAACTATGAAAATTTGAGTCTGACTTCTGAGTTTCCCTCCAAACTGCTCTTCCTCCAATTGTGCTCCCTCCAAACTGCCTCTTTCCCGCCATTTTTAGGTAACCTGGAGTAAAACAATAATTAAATTATCATATGACATTTTATAATCTCATGGAAGATAAAAATAAACATATTTAACACTTGCATGCACTTTATTGCCGCAGATAGTTAGAATAAATTAATTATGTATTGGCATGTCAAATCAAGTTGTAAACTCCTAGTAAATACATTTTTTACGGTTGATATTAAAGAGTGAAAAGTATGTGACTGGACCGGGGATCGAAGCCGGGACCTTTGGGTTAATATCCCAATGCGCTGTACAGAAAAAAAATCGGAAGTTGCCTCCATTTGAACTTTGGACATATTTTACAACTGAAAATAAAATAAAAATTGCAGTTTTCATACTTTTCATAGTTATATTAAACAAATAAATCACTACTATATCCATAAAGGTTCAGTTTTTTAAAATATATTATTGAAAGAATCGTCCAAGAATATTTGTGTTCAATGCAACACTCTACACGCTTATTGAAAATTTTTAAAAAGTAAGCAATGGATTAACAAAATCATATTGTAGTATTTAAGGAGAATGTATGGAGAATTTTAACATTAGGTTAACACTTTAAAATATTCTCAGAATTCACAGAAAATATTACAAACATGTGTTGACGAGTAAATGTGGCTATTCGTCTGAGTCCCGTGCAGCACACTGCTAATAACTTTGGTACAAATACAATTAATATTGTTAAATTTATTCCAGTGCACGTGCGCACATGCCAGTGAAAAATGTCTCCACCAGAAAGAAATAAAGAGCTAAGTTCTGTATCTTAGCTTGAAAGGCGCTTTATTTACGTCGTTAGATGTGGACGCAGTGTCTAAAGAGAGCAACTCTCCATATTTAAAGCCTCTAAGTATTTGTTTTCCACTAACCCTAGGCTATGTTCTTCAGGACGAAACGAGCGTTTTGATTGTTATATGGAAAGGCTTTGTACAAAATAGACAAGAAAATTAATTTATTTCTGTAACATAAGCAATACGACTGTTGTTGCTGTAGCATTATATATATACGTTAGAAACACACGACATATTTTCTTCAGAATGAAAGAAAAGCGAAGTATTCAATATTATTAATTAATATGCACTGAGTACTCCAGAGCAATATACAATAAGTTAGAGAAGCGTTTCACATGTCATGTGTGACATAAAATTAACATTTATAAAACTTAGAACACCTCTAACCTATATTCTTATCATAAAATTTGTTCAACTAGAGGGAGAGGTGGAATTTTATTTTATTTTTAAGCACTGTTTTGCAAGTACGAGGAAGGATACGTTAGTAAATCTCAGTTGAAAAGTATAACTATTCCCTTGTAGTCTGTGACTATGAAGTCATTTTTATCTACATTAAAATATTCCCAGTAAGATGAAAGACTATAAACAGTCGAAATTTTATGAAAGAAAGAAAGGTATCTAATATTTAACACCTGTATGAGTATATTTCTTTTACATATAAAACCTAGGTAGAAATACAATAATATTACTTTCAACAAGTAACTACTTACGATATGTACAGATGTCTCTATCAACTTTTTCCTTCTGCTCCAGAACAATCACTATGATATCATGAATTGCAACCTTAACATTTGATCCATTTTTCACCCCTCATTTTGTCCTTTGATAAAACTCGACATAATATGCATGCTACATTATCATCTGTGTTTTTAGAGCGTTCAACAGTAAACGACTGTAATAAATCATTAGCATCCTTTAAATTGTACATCATAGATTTACACTCACTGGTCAGACAATATTTTTCCTCTATGGGCTTTTCATTATTTTGTTTTCTGTCGTTTCTTCTGAAATAGTTTCTCTCTGTTCGTGTACCACTGTCTTTATCTTCATTGCAAAACGGATTGAGTTCGGTGAAATGATTTTGCAGAAGTGCTGAGTCACTGAATTTTTATACTTTATCATAAATATCATATGAAATAAAGAAGTCACGGAAGAAATAAAAAGTCGTTTAGTATCTGGCAACTCATGTTTCTATTCAGTCCAGAAGCTCCTAACTTCGCGATTAATATAAAGAAAGTTGAAATGGAAAATATACAGAACGGTTGTTCTGCCGGTTATATTTTACGGTTGCAAAAGTTGGAGTACGACCCCAGCAGATGAACATAAATTACGAGTATTTGAAAATAAGGTTTTGAGAAAGATATACGGGTCGAAACGGGACGAGATGACTGGAGAATGGAGGAGACTGCATAATAAATAACTTCACGAACTTTACGACTCACCAGATGTTGTAAGAATAATGAAATCGTAACGATTAAGGTGGGCAGGCCATGTAGCTCGGACGGTAGAAAAACGAAGATTATATTCCATCGTGGCTGGTAAGACGGAGGGAAAGAGGCCGTTGGGAAGACAGAGACGACGTTAGGAGGATAATATTAGAAGGGATGTTTGAAAAGTAAGTGTTTGTGATGAAAACTGACTTGATCTTGCTCAGGATGAAGCAATTATCCGAATGGTATATAACTCGAGTTATGAGAAACTCCTTCCCCGCGTATTCCATTGTGGAGGTCATGGTTGCCAACCTCCTATGTTAAAATATCGTGGTATTCCTTTTTCGGAACATATCCTACTGTACTTACTTATCCTCTATATATTTGAGATACTTCAACGGAATCAATAAGAGAACGTTTTACATAGAAACGCAATATAAGAGACTAATCGAAATGTGTGCATCTATTTAAAATTTATGATCGGGGAAACAAGAAACATGATACTCGTAGATCGATTGACAAGTGGTTTAAAGAGACTTTCAAATAACACGTTGGAAACACTGATTTTAGGCTCTCAATAGGATTTTACAGATTTGATTCACAGATAGAATGTTAAAATGGAACAGTCAGTGTACCATATTTTTTTTAAAAACTAAAGTTAACTCACCCATTGCTGCAATGGAGATTTCACCAAGCGTGTAGTGGGGCCAGGGCCGGCCAGAGGGGCCTTTATACTGACATATAAAAATGTATATCTTACTCAAAACATCAGTGTAAGGTGCTCGCTCATTTGGGGGAAGATACCTAATTAAGATATATAAACGTAATAATCAAAACACAATTAGACACTTCGTTGGTACGTTAGCTGTAATATAACTAAAATACATGAACAAGTGTGGAAGTATTTCGACAACTTCAGAAAATGTTAAAAGTCCAATTTCATCACCTTAACCATATCTACTTGAAAGTTACGATTTCTCTCCCTTGTGTAAAAGTGAAACATGAAGGAATTTAATGTAGTTTAATTACTTTTTGTTTTGCGTAAATAAGCAATTTATTCTTTAACATGTATAGCATACGTTATATTCAACACGTTCTATTGAGCAGTCATAGTTCAGTTGGTAGAGCGTTAGCTTAGTGTTCGGTAAGTCGTGGGTTTGATCCCCGTTGCGGTCATCCTGACAGATTTATCCAGGATTATCCACAGTCACACAAGGTTAAAACTAGGATGGTGTCTTCGTTCGAAACTTAGGCTCAGACCAATCTCTTTCCCACATCCTCATCCCACCCCTATTCAGACCTCAGTCCTAGTTTTCCACCAGTGCTCCCCCTTGTGGGGGTGCAACCCCCCAAATTCTCGACAACACCCCCAATTTTAAAAAAATCTCGGTGAAAATCGATTGAAACCGTGCAAAACTCCACTTACACCGTCCCAATTTCGACTTTACACCCCCACCCCAAAACTGAAAATCCTGGCGGAAACCCTGGACTCTATTATGTTAGCAGGAGTAGTTAATAAATGAAAATGTGACTTTTCGTGCTGCTAAAGTGTAAAGGTACTTATTCATTAATCTACATGGTACTTGTCATACTCGTTCGTTAATCAACCCCCTGGTACTTTTTTCTTGCAACACGACTGGACCTCATAGTCATGTTTCCTTGATTGAGTTGTTATCTAAAGTCCTATTTGAGCTATTGAGTTTCTAAGGACGGGACCTACAAGTTTTAATAAGGTGGACTCCGCTCCCTGCAGTCATGTTTCACGTTTCGGATTATAGTGTCTGTGAGTTCGATTGGTGGCAGCAATGATTCCGCAAAACCCCCTTGTTAGGAAGTATCAATCCCCAAACTCTCGAAAGCACCCCACCCCCCAACTTTAAGATTTTTACGGTCAAAAATAGGTAGAAACGTGTAAAATTCCACTTACATCCTCCCAATTTTGACTTTACACCTCCGACCCAACTGAAAATCCTAGCGGAACACCTGGGTGCAAACGAGCATAGTTCTGGAACAGTCCTTAACAAGTGAGGCAAGGAAGCATCAGTGTGCTTCGGAATTAAATCGTGTGTCTTTAGAGCATTCGATACAAACTGAATCGCAATTGAGTTCCATGCAGCGAAGGAGTGTTGTTGTCCGCGGTATATTTTATAAACATGGATCTGGAAGGAAAGTATATTTGTAAATATTCTGTGTAATCTCTTTTACAGGTGTTCTACGCAAGAATTTTTTTTCAGATCGGCGCGCAGGGCTGGGCAGCCATTTTGGCAACTTCCGGAGCACACTTGGAAACACTTCCGGTACGGCACAGAACTTTTGCCTAAAAAAAAAGAACTTTTGAGTAAACAGTACTTTTGCGTATGCCCACCGCTAACAGGGGGCTGCGCCCCCCCGCGGCTACCGCCGCCCAGCTCCCTTCGGACGCACCCTCCCCCCCTTGCACACCTCGCTATCGCTCGGTGTGCATCCTGCCCTGGTGGGTTTATATACATCCTAGCTTTTAGTGGCATCTTTTAAAATTGTAAATCACAACTTTTATTAAATTTATTTTTGTGTATTTACATATAAAACGAAAAAACTTTAACTTTCTTTAAAAAAAAAAATGTAAAAAGTCGACACCAGGGTTTGAACCTTGGACCCTTAGATTAGCTTTCCAACGTCTTGACCACAAGACCAAACTGTAGCTGCCGGGTTGAGCGCTTCTCGCTGTTATTTATCGTTCAGGATAAGCGAGAGTGGTCTATTCCTACCGGAAGTGTTTCCAAGTGTGCTCCGGAAGTTGCCAAAATGGCTGCCCAGCCCTGCGCGCCGATCTGATAAAAAAATCTTGCGTGTTCTACCTTCTTCCTCTTGTTTATTAGATGGCTACTTAGATTGT
>JAGDQP010001372.1:0-21047 GCA_022664845.1 Lepisma saccharinum | reverse complement strand
ATGTGTTCAATATATGTGGAGATTAACCTGCATGTGTTTTACTGGTACTGATATACTTTAACGTCTACACACTTAGTTTGATTAGCCAAGATAAGTAAGTTCTTCTTCATTTAGCATTCCATAGATTTGGCTCTTCGGTCAGAACTATCAATAGACTCATCATGAAGGTTCTGACTGGCTACCATTTTTCGTGGACACCATATAAAGATGTGATTTTCTTTCGCAAGAGAATTTTTTTGCATTTAAAAGTATAGAACTAATTCGTTAGAGGGCTGCAACGCTTTATGAATTAATTCCTAATTAGTTCCAAGGTAATGAACATGAGAACATCTTCGCTTTTCTGTATTTATTGTTAAAATATATGCAGCATATTCTGCTATCGGATTACGTGGAAATTAAGATTTCAGTTGTTTAAAGAAAAGTATCATTTACAAGTTCTTTGCACAGAACTTATTACACCCCGTATCTTCATGAATATATTATGCAATACAGTCGAAAGAATTAAATCAAGATAACTAAAACAAAACTCGTAACTTATCTGGAATTTTCGTACTAAATCAGTTTATAACTTTTGGAAGGCCACAAAACATTAAAGTTCATGCTGTTTAAATATCAGAATTTATAAAAATGTTCACGATCAAACAGATCTTCTTATCAATGACTCCTATTTTTAAACGAATGCTTAATCCATCATCAAAGTCTGGATGTCTTGTTGATGTATTCCTGGACTAACTCCTGACTTTGTCTTGTTTCAGTAATTTGTTACGTTCGAAATATGGACATAAATAATTATCCACAGGGATTTTACCAGCCCCTCCAGTGTTTGATGTTTTAATTTTCTGAACGAATTGTGACGAAGCGAAGATGCAGGACCATAATTATTAAAGAGAAGCGTCAGTCAGTTCCGGCCCTCTATATCTCGATGTTTCAAATTATTATCTCAATAAATCGAACCTCCCTAAGTCGAAATATTCGATAACTCGATTTTTTTCTTTTTCAATTCATATTCGTGCTATTCAAGTTCCACTGAATAAAGTTTTCCAATATGAGTGAAATAGCTTTCAACTGTCACTACTGCCGTGTTTGTTATTTAATTGTTATGGTTACGATACATTAAAAGAGCATAAGTAAGTTTCAAATACAAATTTAAGATGGCAGCGTTCTGAAGTGCATTGTGTTCAGTTTCACTGAAGTGCAGAGTAGAAAAATAAAATTTTAAAAAGTTGTTCTGTCACCAGATTGAAAACAGCCATTAGAGAAACAATTATTTTGTACTATTACCTAATAAATTTTGATATAAGTAATCGGGGAGAAAGCTCCCCCCCCCTCTGATGCCTATCTTTGCTCCTGCACGTGCGTTTTTGACTGAGCTAGTCTAGCTAAGAAGAGCTTTCAAACGACACCTCAAGCATGTCTCTGCACCTTATGATTCATGAGATATATTTTTGGCATAGGCTGGCAACACTGAAAACGGGGATCCTATAGAGCGCGAACATCCGCAGTATTTTCCTATTGTGTCAAACAATGCTTATGATACGTTTGGTGCTTCTATGACGAAAATAATGGAAGCAATTTAAAAAAAAAAAGATAATTTCATAGAAAATGGGCTGACAATACTGGCAAGTAGGTTGTTTGGCAACGTAGGTCCTCTCAGTGTTCTTGTATTGTGTCGAACAATATTTATACCAAGTTTTGCGCAGCTGAATGGAAGCAATTTGAACAATTAATTTTTAGAAAATGGGCTGGCAACACTGAACCACAGCATCAAACAAGACAGTTCTGGCGTCCCTGAGCTAGTTAAGTCAAGACCTTTCGAACGGCATCTCATGCATCTCTTGGAGCGGGACCATAATGATCCTGAGATTTAATATCTAGACACGGACGGACGGACACCATGAGCGGGAAAATAAGGTCCCGTTTCCTATAGCTTCGTTATTAAGGGACCTAAATTTGTTTTAAGTTTGCTTCAAGTTTGAAGCTCGGCTTGCAAAGTGTCATGGTTACAACCCCACCATGTCCAAGGGTATTACTGAAGTAACTATCATTCATAAATATCTACGCATTTCTTTGTGGCATCGAAGTTTTATTTCCTCATCGCTAGATGTCACTGATCTCAAACCTTTATTTTGTTAAACAGTCTGATAAATCCAAGGTTGGTTCGTACTGCCATATTTCAGGTAATAGTAAATGATCGAGCAATCACAAAATTCTGTTTACCAGAATCTTTAAGATAATAAGCTATTGAGTTCAGAGACATCTAGTGGTGAGACAAGAAAGTTTTTGAAGTCAGAAGATAATGCGCACACACTTCAGAATATAGGCTAATTTCCTATATAAGGTTCTCTGTGGTTTTGCTTTGCTGTTTCCGGTGGTAAAGGTGTGTAGAGACTTTCTTGGAGGATGGAGGAGATCCAAACCGGAAAGAGAGTAGATGTACACGCAGATATATAGAAAATGGCGGATTGATACTCTCTCGAAATCTGTCAAGCTGCACAATATGACAATAGAGTGTCAATATTCCATACGGACTGTAAAATTCATGTTTTCTGCTTGCAACATACTCGTATGGTAGTTCCATTTTGCCACATTTTTTGGGTCAATCATTTTCCATGAATAAAACTATTTTTAACTGAAAAATCTGTAGATTTTAAATCTTCTGTGTCTTCTTGCAACCGAAACATAAACACACAAATTATGGAATATAGAAAGATTAAAACTGAAAACTGTAAGACAAATAGAAATTCTTTCTGAAATTATACGATAAACAATGCTTTTGATGTCAACAGTGGTAACACACAACCTGTGTAGTTTGAATTGATATATGATCTTTAAGCATTTATGGTTCAGGATGATAGGCTGCGCGGGTTCATGTAAATATGAAGATGCACACTTGTAAAAGATGAATTGAACGCTGAAAACTCACATTCATGAACACATTGTTTATCACATGTCTTACCATATGCGCTCCTTTCATCAAACAGGAGAAGAAAAAACATATTTGTAGAAAAAGAACCAATTTCCTTCCATCCCTTTGCAAATATGGAACTTTCTGAGAATGATGAATAAAGAAATAAGGCTACTGATCCATTTCCGGTCGTAAGTCTGCAAGTTTTTCTTTTTTTTCTTTTTTCTCTTACTTTTGAAGTGACCCCGAGTACCTCTCTCGTTTTTTTTTCTGTTCCGTTCTAAGCGTTCCTTACCTGCCTCGTTCAATATTTCTCGTTCATTCTTGATATATATGCTTCCCAATTTCACTCCTTCTGACCTATTTTTCCTTATACTACTGCCATACTAATCTAGAGATGGTGTTCCTATTACTCTCATTCTTTCATAGTTTGCCAATCATCAATTTAATCATGGCTATATCCAATATCTTTTATAATATAATTCATATATATAAGGGTTAATTGAAAATTTATGGCAACGGAATTGTATATTTTTCATGACAAACTGTAAGACAAAAATATACGTTGCAAAGTTTTCCTCGGTTGCATAATTTTCAAGACGTAAAAGAAAACATCTAATCTATTCAACAATTTTTGCTTATAACTTGAGAAATAAAGCGCTAAACAGAACTAAAAGGCACTATTCATGTCACTGACTCGGGAGTAATCCAGGTGACTGACAACGCTCCGGAGGCTAAGTCCCATGATTGTGCGTAAAATTAATAAAAAAAAAAATAATCTAACCTGATTTTCAACTAATCTGACTTTACTCGCTAACGTTTTTCTCGGCATTACATGTGTCTAAAATTACAAGATAGTCTTAGTTCTTGATAAAAGAAGTCAAATAAGTTAGTAAGCATGGTAGTTAAAATGTTAAAATTGAGGAGGGAAAAGTGTAACTATATTAATTATTAATATGAGCATTTAAATGGGGGAGGAAATACGCTAAACGTGGATTGTTGCTTTACCGCCTCTACCAGGCAATTAGCTGTCTAGTAACGATTTGGAAAGACGACTTAGAGTTCATCCCGTACAGAGCAAGGCATCACTAGATGTCACTAGTAGCGTGAGGATTACGATGCAACCGTCCTCATTTTATACTGGGAAGTGAAAGTACAGAAACCATTTAGGATGATCAGGCAGTGTTGGTAGAAGCAGAAGAAATGCTTCAGTTTATGATGAAATAATATTATAAGAGTAGAAAAAGAATGCGGAATAAAAGTACTCAGACATAAGGCTAAAGTAATGAAAGTTATCTTTGGAATGGGAAGTTTAGTGAGCATAACTTAACCTAGCCTAACTGTGGCTTGTTAATGTACTACCGAGGACCCTGAGTAGTATACGCACAGGCGAGAAAAGTACATATACGACCGCACTGGGCCTGACGGCATCTTTACAGTGTCGGAGGGTATAAGTTAGTGTGAGAAGCAGTCATTGCACAAAGACTGATCATCTCATCTGTACATATCACTAACTATCAGTCCTCGTACATCTGTAGTCAGGCAACATCACATCACTAATTGACCAGTTTCTTCGAAAAACTTAGGGCTCAGGCCCTACAGCATTGACATGTCCGATCCTCACCATCAACAACAACAGCAACTAGGACAACATCGTAATCTTCCACAAACTGTTCCAGGACCACCACCGTATTCAACTTTAGGAAGAACACACAAACAGCAACGCAGCCTAGAAGACATCTCGTACAATCGCTCACGATCACGTTCACCGGCTACCAGATCAGAACGCGCTACAACCGGATCTCCTCCAACTAAGAAAAGCCATACAGTCAGTGGCTCCGAATCCGATAATGATCGAACAATGGACTTCACTAACCATCAAGATTTTCCTGAATTGACAGCAGCTAGAAAACCACCATCATATTCGTTCCTTCTGACCAACTTTGATACTAAATATCAAAATACTAAAATCCTTCTCCAACAGTTCATTAAATACGTGAATCGTGACACAATCATACGACTCATATCAACCAGGAATGGCATCATTGTACAATCAACCGACTCAAATTTAGCTAACAAAATCCGAGATAAGCACAGTTTTGAAATCTTTGGAAAAACAGCATCCATGACACGTTTAGAAAACAAACCTACAAGGCTACCTCCACCACCTCGTAAGTCACCCACACTCTCAGTTGTCATCCGCGGTGCCGAACCTTTCCTAACCGATGAAGAAGTGGAAAGTGAACTTAAACTCGAGGGACATAATATCATCAAATGCATACGTATCAAGAACAAGCAGGGAGGGCCGACATACATGATCCGAGTATTAACAGATAGACAGGATACCATTGACGACCTACTTTCTAATGGAGCGTACATATATAAGAAGCGCTACCGCGTGGAGCCGTCGCATACACCTGCACCGTTACCAGTTAGATGTGAAAAATGCCAAACATATAACCATCACCATACAGCCAACTGCAGTAACGAAACCAAATGTGGATTTTGCACCGGACCACATAGCACTAAATCCTGTCCAAATCTTCAAAAACCACCAAAGTGTACCACATGTGGAGATGCGCGCCCCACATTTAGCTATAAATGTAAAGCACGGCCACCTGCTGAACCAGATAAACCTGAACTTATTGTACCAATTCGACCACCAGATACATAAAATCCTACCAACGCTCCAGTTACATCAGTTTTCCAATCAATCACAATAGATCAACTTCTTGCATTCCTCACCATAACGCTACAAAACATTCATCCATTCCAACGTAAACATATTCTCCAACAGATCCAATACGCTGCCAAAACTATACTCCGCGTTAATTTCACAGCAACCTACTCCGGACCATATGCACATTTTCATGCCTATGCTCTCGAAACAGAAGTCTAAACACCCACAAAGCAACCATCCACGCATGTTCCATATCATGGCTTTAATATTTCTATTTCTGAACATTCGATCATTACCAGCCCATAAACCTCTATTCGAACAACTCCTACTTGAAGAAAAAGTCAACACGTTCATTCTTAATGAAACGCATCTCAAACCAAAACAACCATGCAAAATCGCACGCTACCATACACTTCGACAAGATAGTAAAATTCCAACAATGCGTGCAAATGGTGGCGTAGCAATAGGCTTTACACCTCATGTCGCCTATAGAGAACATATCACAAATATTCCAAACCTTCCTGAGTTCCTAATCACTACCCTATACTTCAAACAATTATATATCACCATCGCTACCATCTATATACGACCAGGCCATCCTATACCTATGTCTTTCTTCACATACATCGACAATAACTTCCGTAACTATATTATTATGGCCGATATCAATATACATAGCAGGTTAGACAAAGAGAAAGCAGACTTCAACTTCATTAAGCAACAAATCTTTGGAACGATCCATCAACTAACAAAGCCAACCAGACCAATATCTAATACTACTCCTGACATTGTAGTTACATCTACTAACATCTCCACTCATTGCACTCTAGACGTTCTTGATCCATTAGGAAGCGATCATGTGCCGATTAACCTCACATTACAGCACCAACATCCGAAGCAAATCTCCAACATAGTTCTCCGTCAAACACTACGCTTGGATAAAGCAGACTGGAATGGATATCGCACTAAAGTAAATACCAAACTCGCAAACGTTTCACCTCCCACCACCGAAGAAGAACTTCATTTTACCTTGAACATACTCACCACAACATTACAAACAGCATCAGATCAGCACATTCCTACCAGTAATATCCATCCTTATCAACCTAAACTACCACCACAATACTTACCATTAATACACCGCTCCCGATATTTCTATAGAGACTATCAACGTACCAGAAACCCAGAATCACTTCGCCTTCACCGACAATTACAACGTACAGTCCACAATTACATAAAAGCTTACAAACTAAGACAATGGGTAAAAACTTGTAACCAACTCGCGGATATCTCACACCCCACAAAGTATTGGAAACGATTTAACGCACTCACTGGCAAATATAGCAAAACCACATACCCATTAATACATAATAACGAAGCGCTCCACTCAGACACTGAAAAAGCCGACACCTTTGCCGACTATCTTCAAGACATATTTACACCTACTATTCCCTTCAACCCATTTCGCCTTCATCCAGCAGAAAGACACAATACATCCTCTCCACTCCTACAGCCTAACCCAAACCACCCTCTCCCAGAACACCCGCTTACTGCACCAATCACTGTGGACGACATTACTACCACCATCGCACGCAAACGCACTACTGCACCTGGGATCGACCGCATAACATACCGCCATCTCAAAGAATCACCTCCTTTATTCCTACAACTCCTTGCCTCGATCTTTACATTCATCCTTCGCACAGGATACTTCCCACCTACCTGGAAAATGTCCAAAACTCTTATGTTCCCAAAACCAAAAAAAAAAAACCACCAGAAGCTGTATCTTCCTATAGACCAACCCAACTTACATCCGTATACAGTAAAACACTAGAAAAAAATCCTTGTTAGTCGCCTTCACAATCATCTTGAAGACCACAACCTTCTTCCAATCCATCAAGCAGGCTTCCGACCATTTTATAGGATCAATGATCAACTTCTTCGACTTACTAATACTATCACTAACCATTATAACACCTCACTTCCATCCTGCTTAGTTCTGTTTGATCTGGAAAAAGCTTTTGATAAAGTCTGGCATAAAGCTCTCATATACAAACTTCAATTCTTCCATCTTCCAATCACTATTATCCGATTCGTCTTTAACTTCATCTCCAATCGTATAGCATACATCAGTATCAACACCAGCCTTTCCCATCCTATCTTCTTACATTGTGGAGTTCCTCAAGGTTCCGCACTTTCTCCGCTTTTGTATCTCCTATTTGTAGCCGATATTCCTCCCCTGCCGCCAAATATACATATTTTTGAGTACGCAGATAATACAGCATTTCTAGCCTTTAGCCCTACCATACAACACATCAACCGTACAATGAACACTGCAATAAGCACATTTACCTCGTGGTGCAGTAAGTGGGGTCTCACTATAAACTCTCATAAAACACAAGCCATCGTCTTCCTTCCACCCAAACGCAAAACCCGTATCCGTCGCAATCCAACTCGTCTTTCCCTCACTGTTTAACATCAACCCATCAGCCCCACTAAACAGGTAACCTATCTTGGACTTATACTCGACCACCAACTAACCTGGCGTCCATATCTACAGAAAATAGTAACAAAAGCCAGCAATAGACTAAACCTACTAAAACGCTTAACTGGTACGACATGGGGACTAAATGCAAACATCATCATCAATACATACAAAGTCTTTTTACGTCCAGTTCTCACATACGGATTTACAGCATGGATCGCTGCATCACCGACTATCTATAAAAAATTACAAATACTTGAACGACATGCACTTCGAATTGCTTTCCGTGTGAAATTACCAAGCCCTACACAAGAGCTATACGAGAGAATCACGTTTCCACATCTCCTGTTACATCTTGAAACAGTACGACAAAAATACATTGCAAAACACCTCGAACAACAACATCCACTTCTTCTAAACGTCATCAACTCACATACCACCATGGCTACACCACCTAGACACTCACAAACACCTTTATCTTTCCTCTTTGCCATATACCACTATGTTATACCACCAGATCATCCGGACACAGCTCTCATCCAAGAACACAAGGTTTTACTCATTCCGCATTATCTCTCACCTTCATACGTTGCACTGTGATCATCAAGGACTAACAGGGCTCACTTGTCAACATCATGTCCAGAGCAACCCCTGGACAAGAAGATAACCAAGCATCTGTCCATTAACATTCCTAAGTGTTGCGTTGTGTTGTGATAATTGTACTTCATATCCATATCACTATCTCATCTCCCCTCATCATACAACACTTGAGCTAATAATAATAACACAATGATATTAAAGATAATGACAATAACCTTATGAAATGATTATGAGGAAAACTCATAATGTCCACCAAAGATAAAGTAAATAAAGATGAATTAAGAAACAAAAGTTACCAGATCCCATACTCCCCTTAGAAGATCTCCCTTCCCCAAAACTCCCCTCTACCATAAATTCCCTTCCCTAAATAGAGGGTACAGCCCTCTGATGGGTCCTAGCTGCGGCTAGGTAAAAAAAAAAAAATTAGTGAGTTGGAATAAAAGGATGTCTTGTCAGTAAATTGAAAGAAACGAAAGGATTGCTGAATACCAATGGATATGGGAAACGTATGTGCATAATGTTTTTGTAGAGTGTGGAATTAACTAGCAGCGAAACACAGAAAGTAGTTGGAAAACTTTAAGATGCAGTTGTGGAGATAAATATGAAGACAAACTGGTCTGATAGAGTAAAAAATGAACAAGAATAGTAAAGACAAGCAACAGAACTATTAAGAAAGAGGAAATCTGTTGAGACATTGTGCAAGAAAATAAAATACAAGGACTTATATAATAAATAGAGAACTAATTTATTGCTCAACGAAGAAATTGTGCAGAGTGCAGGTGAACATGTTCTTTTAACAAGTAGCTCAAGTCTAGCCTAATTTACTTATCGCAACAGGTCTACCAGTACTGGGACCCACCTTTTAACTTTCTCTTCAAGACTTACTTTACCTTCTTCATGACAGTCTTAGAGACGTCAAAGTGTTAGTTCCAGTTGTAGGCGAGGGAACAAAAAATAAATCCTATGGAGTGAGGTCAGGATTGTATGGAGGGTGGCCATACATTTGATGTTTCTTGCTTAAGTTTATTACACACGTCCATTCGCGCCTGCTTTACCAAAGGTGAAAGCTACCTCAAGAGTAATCTTTCACAGATACGTATCATGTGTAAATATTTATAAAGAAACTGGAAAACAAAGCTATGAGAGATGTGTAATATGTCTTCCAGTTAGTCAAAAATTACCTGTCGATCCTCACGAATAATATCGTGTTGATGTTACTTCATTCATAGCTGTGCCTGGAACGTACATACCTTTCAATCTGCAATATAAATTTCCGTATACCGGGTTATCCCATAAGTAATATCGTATGTGCAATGACAGCTGCAATGACGCCATCTGACGAGTGAATAGCGAAGTGGATCGTGCCATAGCCGAATCACATAGAGCACTTGATCGTGCAGTGTGTAGAAGGAGAACGGTCTACTCCACGTTTTGGAAGTGTAGCTTGTGTTCGATCATGGCAGCGTTGAAAGACAATATACGGCATGTCATCCTGTATGACTTTCACCAGGGACATCCAGCCGGCGCAGCTGCATGAAACATTAATGACGTCTATGGTCAGGGAACAAAAGTGCCACAGGTTTTTGGTCTGGGGACACCACCCTTACCGATAAGCCACGATAAGGGAGACCTGTGCAGCTGGACAATGATGCCTTGAAAGCAGCGGTGGAGGCAAATCCAATGCAAATTCTTGAAGTACTGGCCAGAGAACTCCATGTCACCCGTTTAACCGTTCATCGTTATCTGCAGGACCTTAGGTATGTGTCAAAATTCGGAAAATGAATATCCCATGCGTTAACGCCTCAACAGAACCAACAGCGAGTTGACATCTGCAGTTCCCTGATCAGCCGTAATGGACGTGAGCTATTTATGAACAGAATGGTGACAGGGGATGCAAAGTGTTTCCTATACTATAAAATTACACGCAAACGTCAGTGAGTACCTAAAGGGGGTCCAGGAACTGTGCCAAAACAGTATCTCCACCCTTGCAAAAAGATATGTTGAGTGTTTGGTGGGATGTTCGTAGGATAATCCATTTTGAACTCTTGCCACGTAATCAGACCATCAATGCAGATGTTTTCTGTCACCAACTTGAACGCCTATAGACTGCATTGTTGAAAAAACATCCTGCTCTTGTTAACCGCAAGGGTGTGGCTATCCACGGTGATAACGCACACTCACACACACGGCAAGAAGGACCTGTGCTAAGGTCGAGGAATGTGGCTGGACAAACTCCCCCACCCGGCGTTTTCACCAGATCTTGCACCAACAGAGTACTGTCTTTTTTTTTGCAGCCTGCAAAATCACCTTTCCGGGAAACCACTGCAAAATGAGTATGGCATGGGACGAAGAGTGACCCAGTTCTTTGCCTCCAAAACCGGTGACTTCTTTCAGCGGGTGACCCAACAACTGGTTGATTAGTGTCAAGAGAGGTTTGCAGTCCGATAGAGACTATTTTCCTGACTAAAGATAGGGTTCCAGGTAGGTTATCGTTCATTCCCTCACAGTGCATAAATACGAAATTACTTATTTGATAAGCTGATAGGTTATCGCATATTTTCTAAAATAACCAAGTTTCTCAATTCTCCTCAAAAGTGCCGTAGTGTGCTAGCCAGAGGTAAAACACGTCTGCCAGTGGCAATTAATAGCAGCAGTGGTGCCAGTGTGGTTCGTAATATTTTAAAAAAAATATGGATTTGGGGAATAGCTCAATAATGCCCTTGTGTGCAATGTTTGTAAGACTTCATCAACGTACTTTTTCTTTTAAATTCAATGGTTGGCCATCCAGATTGTTCGGTGGGATAAGGAAATGTTGCAATAATTTACCTCGGAGAGTTTTGGGTGTCAGTATATTCAATTTTCAATTGGTAACATTTTGAATATTTATTATTAATTCATGAATGACACTGTGTGTTGTTTTTTTTTACAAATTTACTCAGCATATAGGGCTTTATCTTAGAAGATTGTGTATTTCGATATTACTTACTTTTTTATTGCTTATAATATTAAAGAACACTATAACTTAAGTTATGTGAATGCGCAATCTCTCCTCTCATTCCATAAACATTCATGTCATGTACATTCTCTCCTCCTTTACGCTCTCTCCAACTATCCTCACTGGATATTACCCTCATGACAGGAGTGTAAGGTTTTATAATGACTACAAACTATTTACAGAGAGGCCTATTAAGTGGCTTCGAACAACCATTCAAAAGTTTGCAAAAAATTATTATAATTTTAGGGGTATAATTCAATGCCCAGATACACCTTAGAACCCCCACGGAAACCGATTTCTAGATACGTGTATGTACATACAGCGGTATATTTAAACAATAAACTAACCTAGATTCTTCTTGACATTTCTACAAAAACATTTTACAAAACATTTTTTCTGACGCAAAATATTGGTAATATGTCTCACAAGTCAGTGAGCACTTTTTCACTTTTTACTCTCATCCAGATCTACTACAATATATACAAATCTGCTAATTCCTTTTACTTCTAACTAGATTGAGAAGCTACAGAGTTAGTAAGATAGAAAAAAAATAACAAAAGGGGAAAGTAAAAGTACCTGCTAATAAAAAACATAATAATAATAAACACTAGGCAAAGGGATATAAGGCGAATTAGACTCATTCCGTCACTTTTACGCTGAAATCACTGTCAGCACTGAATCCAGTAATATCACCGTAGAACCAACTCCGAAATCACAGTAAAAATCGATTTTACAGTGAAACAACTGTCTTCGCAACGGCAGTCGCTTTTAAAACAATTTGTACGGTGATCCCACGATGATATCACTGGCGCCAGCCCTGATAGTAATTATATCGTAAAATCGACGGATTTACTTAACAGTGTAGGTTCGTAATATATAAAGTAATGTTACTAAAATTGATTCAATACTTCATTAAATTTATCCCTGCTCCTGTATCTACTAAATACAGTAGTGAAAATTGAAACATGGTGTATAGACTGACAACTTCTTATACACTGAAAGAGTATTTGGATGCCCACAGTGGTATCACATCATAAAAATTGAACTTGAAGGCCATGACATCACACTCGTCAGTCCACACGTGCTCGCTACGGCGCCACTGTCGCAGGAATCGTCTACTCTACGTGTGTGGTGTGTCCTACGCTATACTCAAAACTTATGCTTTTTTAAATTTGAATTTCTTTTAAGGCCTTTAGGCATCTGAGGCTTAGGCCACGAAAGCTCATGAATTTTGAAAAATTCAAATCAACAAGACCACAGTTAAATCTATTTCCTTTTGAGAACTTAATGGATCTGGTAAACCATAGGAGATTTTTCTATAAATTTCTTCCATTTATTTGTACTAATTAATAGGAAGCGCATTTATATATCTCATTAGTCTTTACCTCTCTGCTCTCTCTACACAAAAGGCTTACCTGTTATACATATATGGCACCCGAAAGGGCTGAATAAGTTTTCACATAAAGTTTCGATGCTAGCGCAAGAGACATCACGTCTGAAAGTTAAAGTGTAATTGGTTTCACGGATTCGAGTAATCGTGATGTCATCTTTGTGTTGTCTCTAGTTCAGGGTCTTCGCTTTACGGCGCTGTACCGTCAAGAATTATTGGATTGCGAAGTTTTACACCATCCGTACTATTCTCTTGACTTGACCCCTACATATTATCAACTGTTTCGCGTTTTACAGAATATCTTTGATGTGGAGGCTGTGAAAACTGCCTTACGGCAGTTTTTCGACTCCAGATCTCAGGACTTTTATCGGGATGGATGTGATTCATCGTCTGCCAGAAAGATGTCAAGAGTTCAGTGATTACGATGCGGATTATACACAGTTCTAGGCGAGTTCCATTTTGTGTTGTTCGTACTTCTATATGTACACCAACAACTGGTAGAACTTTTATACCTACCCAATATATTGAAACGCATAATATTAAACATTCAAAGTAGGATTTGTAATATAAATACAGCAACAAAGGATTAGAGTAAGATAAACATTTTTTAGCAAGAGCAAATATGGAAGTTAAGTTGACAACAGAAACTATAGATTTTTTTAGATACATTCATGTAACCGTTTCTCAAACACTATTTGAGATGTTTAGACTGCTATGTAAAGATTTTGTCTTGCTTCACTCCCCTCTTCCTTTCAACTAATGGAATTGCTCATAATCTACAAGCAGGAAAATCCACTTCAAAATACTAGGTATTATCATTTGGTGTGTCACAATAGAAGTGCATTGTACACTTCGCACCAAAAATTACGACTCTCAACGCCATGCAGCTAGGCAACCCAAATGACATGTTCTTATCGGGAACTTGTGTCTAGTAAAAAGACAACTAACTCTCTCTCCTTTCCTCCATCTCTCCCACATAACGAAAATCAGCACAACATGAGCACAGAATATTTCTAAATATATATATTAATTAATATCGATAAAATCAAGGAATGAAAGCGAGATGAAACAGTGTACATAAGATGTTGCAGGGACATATTTAAACACGCACAATGAAAAATGGAAACCGATGAATGCCTGTCAGACAGAGACAGAGAAAAGAGAGAGAGAGAGAGACATTGAGAGAGAAAGAAAATATAAAAACAACGAATGAAAACGTAGTAAAAATAACTAAAAGTTCAAAAATTATAAGGTAGACGTTCCCATTTAAAGCATTAGTAATTAGATCTACAGTAAGATTTAACAGCAATCTTAAACTAATTTAGAAATAAAAATATAATTGTGGTGATTCATATTTATGGAGCAAAACAATGAATTTTAATGTACGTACACTTAGATTATTATTAAATTCTGGAACTTAGTGAAAATGTTGCACGTTCGAAAACATCTCATAACGTTGATATACGTAACCAACATCCCATACAAAGTTTAAAATGAACAATTCAGATATTCTGATTGGATTTTAATATTATACGTTTAGTATTATCAGATTCTGTAGTGATTTGAACTTTGAAACCTTTCCTGATTTCGTAACACACGTAATATTGAGATTTTGTTGAATATTATTACAGTGTTTTTTAAATATTAAAAGTATAAATTTCTTGGTTCTCAACATGGTAATTTAAAGTCCACGTTTGAAAACAATACAGCTTTGAGCGCAAACTGGCTTAAAGAGCATTCTTTCATCGTAAGGAAAATTTTTAAATGTTTGTTTTCCTTTATATTTGAAAATTTCAATGAGAAAATGACACCAGGCTATTCTAAGTCTAAATTGAGATTTTAGCACCATCTACGTGCCAATAGGATAAAAATAACATGAGGGTGGAAAATGTGGTATCACCAGATTTAAGACGATCGTTTAGATGGAAGTCGCTGAATTGAACTTTGAAGTCAGTATCTCTCAGTGTTGTCAGGTTCCCGTCGCAATATTCCCTTCAAAATACTGAAATATCACGATTTTTTGTTGTAAAAAATTACCACCGGCTAAGTTTACTTTCAAAATTGAAACAAAATGGGTTAAAAATTCCCAGTAAAATTTCCCGATTTTTGTCTCTTTTTTTTTCTTTTTACCCTTCATGTGGCACAGATTTTTCCCGTTTTCTGGGAGAAATTTCCCTCCACCTGACAACACTGGTCTCTCGCAACCTGTTTTTGTTTAGGCGATAGCGTTTGTTTTATTGAGTGCACGTAATTCAAAAAAAAATATTGAAAGGCAAAGTTGTAGCCTTGCGACCAAATAAATCAACATTTCTGAGCCCAAATCTGAAGTTAGTTTTGCTCCACCTGCTCTCGTTGAAATGCTATCAGTATGCCATTGGTCATCGGACTGATGCCCATCCAGGTTAACGCTTATCTCTCTTGTCCTTTCAAGGCAATGTCAATCTTGATTTTTACGTGACGGATAATCGTGACGGGTCGAAGTTAAAAGTTACTAGAATGACCCATATAAAATAAAGTTTACCAAACATTTTACGGATGATAGTCGCTAGAGGGTACTAAAATCTTAGAAACATTTATTACCTAACTATTTAAAAATATATAAACATACAGACCATTTACTTCTCTACGTATATTACCAAAATACAGGTTTACATTCTGTTATAGAATGATGCCACAATTCAAGGTACAACTTATTTAAAAGAACTACGTTTCACTAGTTCATCAGAAATATCTCGCTTCTTTCATAATAGAAATAATAGAAAAACTGGTATTAATATTCAAAGTACGAAGCTGAAATGCCTTTGTTTTAGTAAAGCAATGCGTAAATTTCTGGAAGATAAAAAAAATGCTTGCCCTCATTTACATGAATCCAGAACAACAAAAACTTAAAAATGTTTTTTTTTTCATAAGCTCTTATTTGTAAACAAATGCTCAATTCAACATCGAGTGCACAAGTTTAAAAAAAAAATATGTTTATGAACCAACTCACAATCTTCTGGTATCTTCCCATTCTGGTTAAACCCTGAACTAAGATTCGAACATGAAACACAACCGAAGTATATTTCTTGAGACTGCACAACCACTGTATCTATCAGTTATTTGTGTGACTTCTAAAAGATACTGTTATATCAACGATAATAATGTCATTATAAAATAATGAATAACTCTTATCATGACGGAATGAATCGATAGTTTTGCCTTAGAACAGCAGCCTTCATTCATAATTATCTGCACATTTCTTCCTGGCTTCCAAGAAGTTTCTTTTTTCAACCATAGATGTCTCTGGAACTCAATAGCTTATTTTCTTAAGCATCCGGATAAATGCAAGCTTATAATTAGTTCGTACTAACATTATTTCAGCTAACATGCTGAATCAATCACAAGCTTCCGTTTACCATGATCTTGGATAAAATAAGCTATTGCGCTCAGAGACATCTAGCGGTGATGTAAGGAAGCTTTTCTAGTTCAAGAGAAAATGCGTACCCATTTGAGTACGTAGGCTAATATTCTATATACAGTTCTCTTAGAGTCTGCTTCTCTGTTTAAGGCGCTAAAAGGTGTAGAGACTCCCTTGGAGCATGAAGGATATCTTAACTGGATGTACAATCAGATATGTAGAAAATGGTCGATAGGTACTTTCGCGAATTCTGGCATAGTTGCACAGCATGACAATAGAAAGCCAATATCCTATACCGAATGTAAGCTTCATGTCTTCTGCTTGCAACGTTTAGTAGCTCCATGTTGCCCAATTTCTCCATTAGTCACTTTTCGTGAACTGAACTGTACGTTTAACTACAAAGATCTGTAGATTTTTATATTATCTTACAACCGAAACAGAACAAAAACTATGGAACAGAAATGTTCAAACTGAAAGCAGTAAGAACATTTTTGTTCTTTCTGAAAATTCACAATAAACAATGCTTTTAATGTCAACAATGGTAACACACAGCCTGTGTGGTGTGACTTGATATATATGATCTTTAAGCATTTATGGCTCAGGACGATCGGTTTTACGTGTGTGGGTTCATGTAAATATGAATTTTGAATTTTTTACTTTAATTTTTAAGGCCTTTCGCCAACTTTGGGTTAGGCCGGATGGATAATGATGAGATGGTTGGTGAAATGAAGAAAGTGGAAGGAAACGGAAGAACCCCGAAAAAAAACACGCACATGGTGTTTTGTCCTCCATAAAGCTCACATGGCAGGAGTAGGGTTTCAACCGACAACCCCAAGCGACAGAGATGAACCCTATAACAACTTTTTTCACACACAGAAACATCCATGGCCTAGGCGGCAAGAACCCACAATCTTGGAGGCAATGGACTAGCGCACTAACACGCTCGACTGAGCCACCGCGGCTCATAAATATGAAAATGTGTGGTTGTTAAAAATGATTTGAACGCTGAGATCATGCATGCATGAACTATTTGTTTATCATATTTCCTACCATACACGCTCCTTTCATGGAATAGTAGAAGAAGAACATATTTTGCAGGAAAAGTCCCTTTCCTTCTATCCCCTTGCAAATATGGAACTTTCTAAGAATGATGAATAAAGAAATAAGGTTACTGATCCATTTCCGGTAGCAAATCTAAAGGTTTGCTTTTATTTCTTTTTTCTTTTACTTTTGAAGTGACCCCGAGTACCTCTCCCGTTTCCTCTCATGTTCTATTCTAAGCGTTCCTTACCTGCCTCGTTCAATATTTCTCGTTCATTGACAACGTCTTTCTTAATACGTACCGTATGTTTCACAATTCTTTCCCTCCCTCTGCTTGATTTTTCATGTACCCCACTGCCATACAAAGCTAGAGTTTATTCTTCTGTCCCTCTCATTCGTTTATAGCTACTCAATCATGGATTTAATCATGGGTAAGAAAAGGCAGAGAGAGGCCTTCATCCAGCAGTGGATAGAAAACGGCTGAATATGATGATGATGATGATATATGACATAATTCACATATACAAGGAGTGATTGAAAATTCATGTTCATGGAAATTGTAATATTTTTCGTGGCAGTGTAAGAAAAAAAATACACTTTGCAAATTTTTCTCGAATAATTATCAAAAGGTAAGAGGCAAAGTGTAATCTATTCAACTTCTTTTTTCGAAAAACTTGAGAAAAAGGAAAGCGTTAAAAAGAAGTAAGAGAAGAAGAGAGACGTATCGGTAATAATCCACAGAGTCGATAGGTGACAGACGAACCATTGGCTGCTGAGGCCGATCTTTGTGCGTAATAATAATAATCTAACCTGACTTTAGCTAACATGGCTTTTCTCGCTTACGCTTTCTCGGCATTACGTGTGTGTAAATTACAAGAGAACTTTGGTACTTGAAAGAAGAAGTAAAGTCAGGAAAATATTAAGTGAAAAAGTATACGAAAGCATAACGTCGCCCTTCATGCAAAACCTGTTATATGGAAGATTCGTCAAAAATGATATTTTGGTACCTTTCGAGAGTCCATCTAATTCCACGTACTCTAAGAAAATTCACCTCTACATCGATTGGCTACTAAGTTTGATCTTCGTTCAAATTAGCGTTGCGGTAACTTAACTTAACGTAGCGGACAAGCCAAATATGTTTTTTTTTTGTTTGTTTTTTTGCCTCTCCTGTAAATTGAGAAATTTCCACACATCGTGTTTTGAATGAAGGGTGACAATATACAGTATTAATAACTAATATGAGCATATAAAAATGTTCTGTGAAAGAAAGAAAGAGGGAAATGGCCTGAACGAGGGCCGACGCTCTACCTCCTGGATCACCGAGCAACGATTTGCAAAAGGCTATTGACAACGCACGTCGTTGAGAACAAGATATCTTTAGATATCAGTGTGGCGTAAGGATTATGGGGCGACAGCCTCCATTTTATAGTGGCAAGAGCGATAACAAAGACCTTCTAGAATGATCAAGCAGTGTTGGCAGAAGCAAAATAAATTTCTGAAAAGCTTCAATTTATGATAGAGAATGTTGTTAAAGTGGAGAAAGAATAAGGAATGAAAATAATTACAGATAAGACTAAAGTAGCAAGAGTTATAAGCAGTGAAGGTTTTAATAACTTATCTTTAAATGGAATGACTGTAGATAGAGCAAGTGAATTAATTTATGTAACTGGGAAATTTGGTGACTTTGAATAAAAGCTATATAAAGAAAATAATTACACTAAAACCTAATTCATCCAGGCTCAAAGGGTCGACCTCACTTAGGATAAACAAGATTTACGTTTCTTTCTTTTTATATTATTAGCGCCTGTAAATGCAGAACCATAGTGAGAGAAACTTGTATTTAAGAAAAGACAAATTTATTTTAATAAATTGAGAGAATTGAGAACATGTTCAGTATAACACAGCACATTTACACCGCAGGGAATTAATTGGACGTGCTGACTTGTACACAATGTATAGATATTTTGAAATTAGCGATTTTATTTTTCTAAAATCGTTCCGCATAAACGAGGTTTTTAGTGTAGTAGGGTGGGTACCTATGAGAGAATTTGAAAAAATGAAAGGATTGGTGAATACCGACGAAACTGTGATTGGCTAAGATTATATGGAGTGTGAAATAACTTAGATACTCCTTGACTTGTGATTATTTAAAAAAAAAGTGAACATCTAAAGTCCTTTACAGTGGTACAGTTGTTAACGCAGCGACAGTGCTGCCCATGATTACACGTAAAACGGAATGAGTTATTTTACAATGGTACAAAATAATGTTACTAAAATCGGGTTAATAGTTCACTAAATGTATTCCTGCTCCCTTATTTAGTAGGTACGGTAGCAGAAACAGCCAAAAGATTGAATCTGAATTTTATTTAAGGCCTTTACGCAACTTTGGTTCAGGCCTACAGCCAAAAGATGTACAAGCCGGCAATTTCTTATACACCCAAGTGCTAACTAGATGGACACCGTGACATCACATTATTAAAGTTGATTTGGCATGATATCACACTATCACTAATGTTCACCACAACCAAGAATTTCAATTTGTAACACGCCGGTTCACGCGCTTCTGGTGTGGCGCCACAGGAATTATCTACTCTGAGCTTGTGATGTGTACAACGCGGTGCTTAAAACTCATGAGATTCGAGAAAATTCCAAATCGACAAAAGTCAATTAAATTAAAAAAACAAGGTATTTCCTTTTGAATACTTAAATGGATGTGGTAAAACCATTGAGGATTTTCTGTATTTCTCTTTCTGATCTTTATTTTAACAAGGAATAGAAAGAGCATTCATATACTTCATCAGTCTTCACCCCTCTGCTCTCTATACCTAAAAGAACCCCATCTGTTATATATGGCGCCCGAAAAGGCTGGGTTGCTAGCACAAAAGGCATCACTTCTGAAAGTTGAACTGCAATTGGCTTTACGAAATCGACTCGAACAATCGTGACGTCATCTTCGCGTTGTCTGTAGTTCAGGTTCTTCGGTTTACGGCGCTGCACCGTCAAAAATTGATAGACTTTGTTTGAAAGGCTTTACCCCCTCCGCCTTATTCTCCTGACTTGGCCCCCAGAGACTATTTTGCGCTTTGCAGTACTCTTTCGCTCGGAAAATCTTTGATGATGTGAAAGCTGCCGTACAACAGTTCTTCGACTCCAAACCTCAGGGTTTTAATCGATGTAGGATTCATCTATCAAAGAGACAGCAGGATGTCATCGATTATAATGGTGATTCTGCACAGTCCTAAGTGAGTTCAGTTTGTTTTTGTATATGTACAACAAAATTGCGTAGAACTTTTCTCAAGTACGTACCCAATTTATTTTATCGTTTTATATTAAGCATTCCAAATACGATTTAGAGTGTAAAGACAACAACAGACGTACCGGAACGGAATATACATTTTTTCTACCAAAGCAAACGTTACGTTTCCGTGTACAACTTGGAACTATAGATTGTTCGAGTTATTCGTATTTCTGTAACTGTTTCCAACGTCTATTAGAAGTTGAAATTATCACAGAAAAATTGACAACCGCCGCGACCGGGATTCGAACCCGGATCT
>JAGDQP010001371.1:107087-124861 GCA_022664845.1 Lepisma saccharinum | reverse complement strand
GGTTGTGGGTCGGGCTAACTTCACATGCCCGACCCACATTACTTTTGTAATATCTTCGTTATTGTTCAGTTTCTAACGATTTCGTTTTTGTTACTAACGAGTACTAACGGATTACAAATGATGTTAGCAGTTTGGGTATTTCATTAGATTATTCGCGTGTCTGGGAGGGGTTCAAGGTTTGACCCTATGAAAGTTATTTTTGTAATTTTTCCGTTATTATTCCGTTACTAACGATTTAATTTTCGTTACTAACGGTTACTAACGAATTACAAACCATGTAGTATCTTATTTTTTAGAAACTACTTGTGGGTCGGGCATGTGAAGTTGGCCCGACCCAAATTGTTTTTGAATTATCTTCGTTAATATTGAGTTACTAACGATTTAATTTTCGTTACTAACGGTTACTAACGAATTACAAACGATGTATGTTGTCGATTTTAGAATGTACTGTGTGGGTCGGGCCAGCTTCACAGACGTCAATCTTATCCATTATATTTAATTTCATTTAACTGTGGGAATCATTTGTGAATTGAGATCCAGTGCTTCGTTTTTTTTTTTTTTATTTATCGGAATACCTGCCATCTTTTGGAAAACATTCAACAAATTGTATATTGCTTCTATTTCCATGTCATTTGAGCAATATATACCGTATCGTCAATATAATTTAAACAACAGATGGGACTTTGTATTAGAGTAATACCCCGTACTTGGTTGCGTATAGCCATAACATAAGGTACCATGATCAAACTATAGAACATGGGGCTGCAGACACACTCCTGAAGTACACCTCTACTTAATCTAATTCTCTTGCTTAATGTACCATGAATTTAAATTCTAACATGTCTTTGGTTATATATCCATGTTATTAATTTTATGGATCTTTCCGGTAAATTCATTTCACGTAAAACTTGAAAAAGAAAATTATGATTTACGTGGTCAAATGCACGTCTGAAATATTGTTTAATTAGTATATATTGTAAAGTCTCACCTTCTCTAGAATACATCAACAAATTACGGATCGCCATCAGATGTATATAATAAGGTGGCATTTCCCTGATACCGCTTTGACATTGACGCAGTAATGTTGGCATCAAGGGTTGAAATCAATTAGCTATAACACGCATCAAAACTTTCGTGTCCGTATTTTGCATGTGAATGAGGCGGCATTTATCTATGGAGGGCTCTTCATTTATTTTTTTTTGGCTGTCAAGACACCTATAGAATAAAAAATTCAGTCGCTCTCCCCTTACACTCCCAAAAGAATTAAAAACCTTTTCTAAATCTGTGGAAACTGGTTCGATGTATTTCTGTATCTACGGTCCATAGACCCATCTCCCATCGAGGTAGGGTTCAGAGTTTTAATAGCTTCCTTAATTTCTCCCCTAGTAAAGGATAAGCACAAATTCGCCCGCTCTTGTTGTGGAATTTTGGTTAGTGCCGGTATTTGTAAAGCATTTAAAATATCCACCTCTTGCGTATTTTGCTCCTTGAAAATCCTTTTATATTGTTCCTGTATACCTGAATATACCTCCTGATCCTTATAAACTTGAGCATTTTTATCCCGAAAGTGTTTGTTATAATTTTGTTCTCTTTTTTATTCTCTCTAATGGCAATTTGTAAACAAACATTTTCTGTAATACCACATTTAGTGAGAGTATTACGTTTATTTAAACCAATCGGCCTCTGTCGGTGTAGCAATTGTATCTTTTTTGTAAACATCTGACCTTTATTAAATAAGTATGATCATTATACGTTTTTTGCATGGATGCGTGTCCTTGTAATGATTTAACATATATTTTGTCCCTATAATATGCCTGCACAAAAGTGTTATACTCATATCGAAATAACTTTTTTACCCACTTTTGCAACACTTCTCCACTACCTCTATCATACATGACGGCCTCTTGCCATAGTATTTCCGAAAGACGTTGGAATTGTAAGTGTTCCAAAAAGTCTTCATTAAGTTTCGTAATGTAGTTAGGATGAAAAGAAAGGGACATTTCCCATTTCACTGTCATAATTAATTCTGCATGATCAGACATTGTTAATTTAATGCAATTAATTTACGTACATGGCTCTTCATATCTTGACTACAAAAATGTAGTCAAGTAGGTTCTTACCATTATGATAGAAGTATGTGTATAAGGGTGTCTGGTGGAAGATTATTTTCCAGATCTCTACTAGATTGAAAGTATTAACAAATTTCCTAAACCAAATATTATACTAATTGATAGTATTCTTTTCTGGTCTGGTATATTGTGCGTTAATGTCCCCTACTATCAAAAAATATTTAACATTTAAATATATAATAACTATTTAACTTCTAAATAACTATATAATTATATATTTCTATATTTTCTTCTTCTAGTTCTTGTAATGCCTTAACATGTATCGACCTGTCTTTTATATTTTTAGTCAGGATACTCTTATGTGCACTATGGCTCCTACAGACGTTCAGCGTAGCCACTTTTATGTCATATGTGGCCATTGCGTCACTTGTGCTAGGACACTTCCATAACGACTGAAATATGTTGGATACTACTAAAAATGTCACCAGAATACCTAACTTGACACAATACATTTTCAATTTTCCGTTTGTTGTTAATATATATACAGTATATATATAGAGAGAGAAAAATTAATTCTACTGTTTTTCTTTGTTATAATTATGTTACTTATTTCTAAACTCTCACTAAACTGTATAAACACTTCACGCACAATTTTTATAGAGTTATATTTGTCTCCTGTCTCTCTCAAATGCTCGTCTATGTTCATAAATATAGTTTCCACAAATAGTTAATTTGTGTAGTAACCCAAGAGAAATTTATTTATGTTTGAAGATAGCTAGAAGGAATTATCACTGCCACTAACTTGTCTTAGTCTGTTTATCTCCATCTCTACTTTATCACTTGCACTACAGTTTGCTCATTCAGAAACGTCCTTTCTCACCATTCTCCCGCATCATGTTTCTTTCGGACTATCGTTTTTAGGGAAGAGGAATGAACATCGCTTACCTTCTGATTTCTCTTGTAGCGAGTGTTAACATGGGGACGACCTGTTATAACCTTTACGCCCTCCTTCTCCTAAGTTAATTCACGCCACTACACCCTTCACTCTGTAATAACCGCTCGGTGTCCTTTACCTCAATCAGTTAATTCATCTCTCCTATAGACCCAGCTGCTGTCTCGGTTAGGCCTAACTGCTCTGCTGTTAAAGTGGAGGCACCCAGAGTATCCTCTAAAGAAAAAGCTGCCGGTTCACACTCAATATATTTTGTTTTCTCTGAACATGTCTCACTGTCCTTCTCGTATACTCTGACTGGGACAGTTTCATCACTATCAATTTTTCCTCCCCTTTCAAACTCATTCCCGTCTCTCTCCTTAATGTTATTTGGGATGTCTGTTCGTAAGAAACTGTTGTCTGCTCTATAGCCTCTTGTTCCACTACACCGGAGCGAACACTTTCTTCCAGGGTTGGAAAATTTTCTTTCGTTAATAATGTCTGGCTTTTCTGTTGTTACCGGTGTTTGTCTTTCAACGGGAGACTACCAGAGGGATAATTTGTAGATTGAAGTTTTGAAATTTGAAAAAACGGGGAGGAGTTTTCACTATGTTTGGGAAATGTATAAGCTTTTTTCCATTATATACTTTGAACTTCAAATTGTGGAATCCCTGTCTACTTACGCGGTTTATGGATCCATACGAAGCTAAATAGTCGATTAGTATTTGATCACTTACTTCATTTGGCACTGTATAAACTATGTAAGATTATGTCTCTGTTATTTCAATCCGAATTTTCAAAGTATGTCGTATACCCGACTCAAAATAATACACTTCTTGCCCGCACCGTTGTAAAACTCTTTCTGCTATTTCCTGTGTTGCCACCTTGATGAAAGCTTTACGAACATATGGATAGGATTCAATCTCTACCACTTCTGCCTCATTTAGTCCCATACAACCACTCACGACATCCTGGATTGAAATTATGGTAGTTTTCGTAGGTAATGTACTGATGTTAATAAAATCACTATCTTCTGTGCATTCATATCAATATATTAAATGTATATAATATCAACTGAGTTTTTAATGCAAGGAAATGCTTCCTCACAAAAAGAAAAGAGAGCACCGGACTGCTCTCTTCCATTCGACGTTTACTAAACAACACACCGGGAGCTCGGCACAACATCGACCATATATATATATAAATCACAGCCATATTCATTCCACTAGTGGATGAGGCCTCTCCCCGAAGGGAGGAGTTGGTCTACTGCTCCCACGCTGACCAGACGGGTTGGGAGAGGAGAGCCGAAGCTCTCACTGTGATGGCCACTGTCTTTTATTCACAGCAGCTTCCCAATTGTTCTCACGATGCTGGGTCAACACCGAAATTTTTGAGCCCCCACCGGGAATCAAACCCGGGACCGCTCACACTGAAGTCAATATATATTATTGACTGCGATAAAGAAATTTGTACGCAATCATTCCATTCTTAATATTTTTATCAATACTTCTTAAATTTGGAATTTAGAAATGCGCATGCATGTCAATCAGAAAATTACTAATATGAATTTAGAAAAGAGAAATAGCAAAAAGAGTACAGCGCAAGAATTTAGCGAATAAGTAAAGAATATAAAATTAGTGCCCATGAAAAGTTTGTCTGATAGCCGTAGATAGAAGTCGTTTTAGAATGTTTCTTTCTAATAAAAACAATATTTTTTCAAAACATATTTGTTCTTGAAACCAGGGAGACAAATAGCTGGGGATTAATGTCTTAATCCGGGGAAACTCTAGTACAGGTTGGAATTTCACACTATATAAGATTGCTGATTGTATCTTGTGTTAGTTCGTTGACTTTCCTCTCCACTCCCGGCCAACCAAATGTTTGACAACATTACTTAAAGATGACATCCCTTTCGGGGTTAGGGTAACATTGTGAGGCTTTGTAACATAAAAGAAATAACAACATATTAATAAGAATGAGGATTTCTCGTGACACAGCGGTTAGAGCGTCGAACTACGAACGAAGAATGCAGAAAGTTTCAGTTTCGAATCTCACTGCAGATCGGTAGGGAATTAACAAACAAAATCAATATATCAACGTGAAAGAAATGGATGAAAACAGGAACTGTGTTGAGTAATTCTCCGTCATGAAATTCAATGCTCTCTTTTTGTTAAATTAAAAAGGTGGTTTTGAGCCGTTGAACAGTTGGGCAAATACAAAGTTACAAAAACGTTTCGAAAATACTAGACTTTTTGACGTTGAAAACTATGTTGAATTTAAACGTCGAATAAACCGTTGAACATGAGAACTATTCGATACATATACAACGTTAAAATTACGTAGCGAGACTGACGTTAAATCCACCGTTTCTTAACACTTGCGTGCTACTGGATTTGGAGGGTGAATAGTGTTTGTTTACCTCACTGAAAACGCGTAGAAATTAGAAAAGTAGCTACTAACCCGCTTTGCCCAGCTATTGCTCGCTCCTATGACGTTGGGTAGTTTATGTTACTTTTGACCTTGTGCACTATTCAAATTGCCAATTTAAGTGTTATTATTCGGTTACCAACTTCGTATTCAAGATTAGTGGTTTTCAACAGTTCCGATTCACTACTTGAAGTACCACTGAATTGAATCTGTTACATCACTTGTCACTGATTCAATTCAGCGCTACTTAGAGCAGTGAATCGGAACTGTGAATCGTGTACGCGCTAATCTGTATTTGTTCCTCGGCGAATTATCGCAGCTGCAAACAGAATACTAACAGAAAAGCGAAGGAGAAGTTGTATCGAAACGTAAACATTTTGATCCGCATGAATGCATATAAAAGCAACATATTGGCTGTAATTTTGAGGCATTAAACCAGGGGTGTAAATATGAAACCGGAATTTATGCATAGCTGTCACTGTGGTTACCGCAAAACTGCGTTCTTGGCGCCACTTGCTTGTTTTGACCGTTGATAACGATTTGCAACTCACAATCAGACAAGTTTCATGTCATAGCGTAGTGTTTAATAGCGTTGAACATGGCGCAAATTGTACCTATAAAGTACGATGTGCGGACAGCATTGATGTTTCGTTACCATTTGAAGAAAACTGCTGCAGAATCGCATCGCATGCTTGTCGAAGCTTACGGTGATCATGCTGTTGGTAAGTCACAGTGCTATGCGTGGTTTACAAAATTTAAAAGTGGCGATTTTGATGTGAGAAATGAAGAACGTGGAAGACCACCTAAAAAGTTTGCAGACAGCGAATTGCAAGCTTTGTTGGATGAGGATGACGCTCAAACGCAACAACAACTCGCGGATCAATTAAATGTGACACGAGAAGCAGTTTCCATACGTTTAAAAGCCATGAGCAAGATTAAGAAGGTGGGAAAATGGGTTCCACATGCTTTGGCTGAACGACAGCAGGAAAACTGAAAAACCACTTGCGACATTCTGCTCGCCAGGTACAAAAGGAAATTATATCTCCATCGAATTGTGACTGGTGACAAAAACTGGATCTAGTTCGAGAATCCTAAGCGTAAAAGATCATGGGTAACTCCAGGAGAACCGGCGACATCGACTGCAAGCCCAAATCGCTATAGACGGAAGACAAATGCTTTGTGTTTTTTGGGATCAGAAGGGAGTGATCTACTATGAACTGCTAAAACCTGGCGAAACCGTTAATACCCAACGTTGCCAAAAACAGATGATCGGTTTGCATCAAGCTTTGCGTAAAAAATGACCAGAATATGAGCAAAGACAACATAAAGTGATTGTGCTTCACGATAATACACCCACCCACACAGCAAAACCGGTCAAGGAAACGATTGCTACGTTTGGCTGGGAAATACTTCCGCATGCGGCTTACTCACTAGACTTGGCGCCTTCCGATTTTCACTTATTTTCATCCATGCGGCACGCACTTGCTGACAAGCGCTTCACATCTTACGAAAATGTACGAAAATGGCTTGATGACTGGTTTGCAGCACAAGAGGCACTGTTTTTTTTTTTTTGGTCTGGCATCTACACATTGCCGGAACGATGGCAAAATGTATCGCTAGCGATGGCCAATACTTCGAATAAAATAGTTTTTAGCATTGTCATCCAATCACTGTGTCTTTTCTGTACATATATTCCGGTTTGATATTTACGCACCTGGTAATTTCAGATTCATATTGTCCTTGCATAAAATCTCTGCAATAAAAATAGAATGTTAAAAGCCGTAGTTATTATTTTAAAATACAAAATACATACATAAGCTTACTTCGAAAACTCGATCATGTGCACTTTGTCGAATTGCATTTTATGTAGGCAACTTTGGCTCAGACCGATATGCACTTCGTAGCCAGTTCTGCAGGTGTATCGTATATTATTTCTCTTTGACGTAGTTCCGCAAGAAACCATTTTTTAAAACATAGGTGTTTTGTCGTGTGACTACAACGTACAGGACAGCACAAGACAATTTCAAACGTTTTACAACTGTCACTTGGCGAGATACTGAAATAAATACCTATAAACTGTAGCGAATAAAAATGTTTCAAGATCTAAATTTAAAAAATAATACATACACAAAAGGTTAAAAATAGTGGCCTTGGAGTAACAAAGTAGGCAGTACTAGGGTATATATACCTCCAGGGATTCTAATCAGAGACTCCGGTGAAACGCTGGCTGCATCAAATTTACCAGCCTTTCAATCACTGCAGTTTTCTTTTGAATGTTAGCTCAATGTTTTTATTCGTTTGTTATTTGTTTTCTTTTTCTTTTAGTTTTTTTTCAGGCGTATTAATTTTCTTACGAGAGTAAAAGTTCTCAAGGTAAAGATTTAGTTCCAAATAAATTTTCCTTTTTATTTATATCAACAATTTAAGTTTCGTTTTTAATGCTGTTGAGTCATTTATTAGTACAATTTTCTAAATTTTAATCAGTAAAATCAGAATATTACGGAATAGTGATTTCCCTTTCCCTTCTTATTGCTTGCGAATTACTACCTAGGAGGTAGTAGGAGATTGAAAATTTCTTCAGTAGCTATAAGTTACAAGTTTACCGGCTAGACTAGTTTCTGTGAAATATGGAATTATGAAAACCCTTAAAAGAAGCTGATCTACCATATACTCAAAGATTGGTAGAAATTAAGGTTTTTTATCATTTCCGAATGTTTGGAGTGGAAGTGATTTTTCCTGGATAGTGGGTTCGGTGTCTGGCAGGTGAAAACTTTTGAATGAAATTTTTCTTACCGAAATTTTATCAACAATTTCATTAAAACATGAATGTCTTATCTAACTCTGTAAAATTTACTTCTACCATGGCAGGTTAAAATACAGGCCGGGCTCAATCTTTCGGTTCGACATGTAGTCTTCCTAGTTAATTTTCCAACCTTAGCTAAGTAAATTATAATAAAAAAATGTAGAAATTTGTTACAAATTTTCTTAAATATTTAAGAAAATTCTATCCCTTTCTTTGGTTTAGGAATCTATTTAGAAAGTAAATTTTGAAGTAACTGGGACACTTGTAAAAAATTATAAAATCTTAATTAATACTGATATTTTCTTTTCTTATCTACTACCATTATTTTTTTCGCTACGGGAGAAATCATGCTTGACATAAATGATTATGTAACCTAAAAATGAGAATATCTTATAATGCATCTTTAAAGGGACATATATATTTCGATCATAATTTGTAATTTAATTACTACAGTATTTGAATCAAGATTTAAATAACTATTTATAATATAATCTAACTTAATTATGATGACTAAAAATTATTTAAAATGTTTAATATTGTATGATTTCTGAACAAAATAACCTAACCTTTTATGAAGTATGTTTTATAGATTTCGTTATGTTTATCATGATTTCATGCTTACTGAGGTAGTTGTTAAAGAGTTTGATACTCAAAATCTTTTGATTTGGACGTTTGGTTACTGGAATAAACAGAAATATGAAATGTAAACAGTGCTGAACAATTTTATTTAAAATTTAAAACTTTATTTGTAGATTAAGAGCACTTCGTTCAATATAAGGTAAGTAGATGCCTTTATAATGTTTGATAATTAAAATTAGGATGCTTTTAAACTGAACATGAAGTTCAGTTACCCTCTTAGCATTTATTCTTAATGTGTGTGAAGTTAATTTCTTTTGAACTTATTTCGATTTAATATATCGGATAATCCAGCTCTGATTCGATTAGCAACTTTCCGTGAGAGTTCTTAACCTTACTTAACCACTTAGGTTTCGGTGGATTAAGAATGTTAGGTTTTGTTGCTGGAGGAACGAGGTAGGTTGTTGGCTTTGGAGTGTTATTGCAGTTTTGGTTTAGTTGCCTTTGAATGGAACTTGAAGTAAAACAATCGTGTAGAGTGGTAGATAGTTTCCGACCCACGATTGCCAGAGTAGTAGGTTGAGACTCTACCTGGTTAATTTAGTTTCCGTTCTTTTATTTAATATAGGTAAGAGAAAAGCGGGTTTAGAGAAGGAGAAGTGATTGGTAAGGAGTGAGGATGGTAGGAGTATTGATGACCACTGAAACCAAAGTAGTTATAAAGTTGGGGATGACCGTTGTGGTTCCGAAGGTTAATGTACTCTTTGTGCTGGGCTATAGTTTGAATAAATATTGCGCTAGCGTAATTACTTTTTTCCTGTTTTTGCATTGTCAACGAGCATTGATCTTGACCTGTAAGAATGCGGAAAGTGATATACAATTTTATTTAAATTCTCCTTGAGGTTTAAATTTTCCCCTTAAAATAATATAGGTTCAGTTCTATTTGACCGATGGGTGATATTTAAATCTCAGAGAAATAAGAGCACTCATTTCATCTTTATTTACTGATGTATTGGTTTTATTCAGCTATACTATTTGATTTGGCTTTGATGCTTTGTCCATGCACACTATTATCTTAGAAGCGATGTGATATTATTACTCTAAGTACGAAGTAGGGTGGAGTCTGCGATGCTACCTGTTTTACCTTTTTCGACATTGATGTCTGTTTTGAGGAGGCTTCTCAGTAAAGTCCGATATTTAGTTATTTTATTTATTTTTATTTACTTCTGTCTTTCTTGGTGTTGCATTTTTAATGGCGAGCAGTGTATAAGAGGAAATGATTAACAGTGGATTAAGTCAAGCTCATTCGAAAATTCTACCATGTGTAGATACATTCATGGCGATATATTTTGGTGGTAATTAACATTATGTTGCGGCTGAGACGAGAAGCACGAAAAGAGCGCGGCAAATACGATTACACCTATTACGTAAATCGATTTTACAATGTTATGATAAGAACTCGGCTAATTTTATCGTGCCGATAAATCATATCTTGCTTTCTACAATTTCGAGAAATAAGTAATCGCCCTGTAAGTCTTGGAAAACTTTTCGGGTAGATGAAGTAGCTGGTTAGGACTTTTATCGGAAGTTAAAATAATGTGGCAATATACCGGCTTCTTTCCCATTCGACTGTTTGATTGTCGATTACAAGAGAATATGCACACGTTACTGTTAGATGCACAAATTAATATACATGTTGATATAATAAACTATTACAGGTATCTCAAGCAATGTTTTTCATAAGGAAAGGCTATCAAAATACTGTCGCTGATGTTCTCCATGCAAGTATTGAACATCAATGCGGTAAATTTCACATGTTATCTTCGTGGTTTACGCAACGACTGTAAAACGTTTAGTACTTTCAGCGCGGATTAAGTCCTGGTAGGAGAAACAGGTACATTTGACTTAATAAGTTCAAATACAGACTAAAATTTTCTGTTATTCATTCTTGCATATTTTAGTCGTTTTAAATATAAATAGATTTTAACAAAATTCGAAGAAGGACACAGTTCAGAAATACTGATCTATGGGAAGGTAGAGATAATTTCCTGAGGCTAGTTCAGGGTAAATGAATTCATATTCTGATAGGCCTGCATCGTAAGTAGTCGTGTAAAGTGTTTAGTACAGGTTATTAGAAATGCTGATGTGCGTTGTTTCCCTCAGAGTAGACACAATTTCTCCAACATTTTAAGAATGTTTTAAACCATTATTTAAAATCAATCCTATGACCCTTCAATGGCCTGAGCAAATGCCTAAAGACGATAAGTAAATTCATTAAAAAAAAAATTGAATCATGTATACTGTTGTATGATAAATTCAGTTCATGCGTATCATCTCTTTGCATTGCGTGGAGCCATGCTCTTCTTCACTTTTCATATTTAGCACGAACAAATATTTTATTAGAATTGCTTATTGGTGTATGAATACACAGATGAATCATGCACCAATACGATTTCTTTCGATATTCTATTTTCGCCATTGGTACTTAGCGAACTAAGAAACCAAGTACCACCTATAGATGAATGAGTAGAAACTCACTTTTTGATTGATACGTCATGACATGGCGACGTTGTATTCAGTGCACAAGTGAAACTCTGTGGAAGAAAGACTTGATTGCGCTTGATTAATGTAACATAAAAGGAAAACAAAGTGTTTTTTGCAGTCTAACTTAGCAAACTATTTTATTTATTGAACTAAAATACGTATATTACAGCGAATATCCCTTTGTACACTAAGACCAGAGAGAAAGTGTAACGTGTGTCATGAAAAAGAAAAACATGTTTATATCTAACAACGGAAATTTTTGCACATAAAGTTCGTCTTTCGTTGCTATAAATTTATCTTTGTCCATTCATATTTTGTCTAGAAATTATTGTTCATCTATGTAAACGCAACGTAGACTGTTAATACGCATCAGTTTGCATTTACAGAGGCAAATGAGGAGTATATTACGATTACTGTGAAGTATAAAGGAGTAGTAATCTTGAAGTCTGCTAGACAGGAAGCTAATAATTTGTTAGCAAATGCAAATAACCCTGTAATGGTCGAACTTCGATTTTAAGTAAGCGGCTTGAATGCATATTGCCTTAGGTTACTGAAAAGCACGTGGGCATATAGGTCAGAGCTCTACATAAGTACGACGATGGTCGGTTGTAGCCCCACCAGCATTGGCTGAATCCCTGGATTGGGTCACATCTACCTCTTATCGGGGTTCTTCAGAGATAAAAGACTAGTAACCTCGTTAACGGTTACAAATAATTAAATAAGAATTATTACGGAGAAGTCGCCTCTGTAAAGTTGTTCACTGCTTATAGTTACAAAGAAATAGTCTTACAGTCGGCGGCACGGAATTTAGAAGCAGTCTCAGTGGAAGCTGCAGGAGTCTAATTTCCAGTTCCAGAACATCAACCATAGAGTCGATAGAAGTTAGTATTTAACCAGGGAACTGTCCGAATGGGTCACTCGAGTTGCTGAAAGAGATGCAGCACATGAAAGAGGATGTGAAAATATGTGCATATGCAAATTTTTAACAGCACAGGGCAACATGGAGAAGCGTGAGAGCCGGAAGAAATGTGTCCTACAGTAGGGCTTAACAACATACAAATGTAAGGAATAACACTTGTTCGGTATGAATAGTGATAGAATTGCAAGTAAAAACTATAGTAGTAGATACATGATAAGATTTGCTGTATGTTATAGAATGTGAACATCATAGCCGCCATCTTGAAAGTGTTAATCTTGAATTTGGATTCAAAATGTTAAATAGAAAGTGGGTCATGTGACATATCAATTAGGACTGAAATTTTACCAGAAATTCATTGGTGGCAATAACATTGTAGTTATTCTATTGAGAGTTGAGAAACAATAACAGTAAAGAAAGACCGATTCATTGATTCAAAATCGTTTAACAGATGTCACATCAGTAGATTGCAAAAGTAGGAGTTTAGATAATTCTAGTTTCCAGAAGAGACTGTTCTTCGCACACTGACCATATGAAATGCGTGTACAGATACAAAAGAAAAATCACGAGTAAGGGAAAGAAGGTAAGTCACAAGAGACGGAAGAGAGCCCAAGTGAACCAACGCCACCTACAACGCACTGTGCTGTTAACAGAAGGAGTTTAAGTGAAAGAGCTGAATAGCTTATTTCTGTGTTATCGGCGAAGTAGACGAGTTTAAAAAGAGGAGAATGAGTTAGAGTAGTGTAATGTTCCCCAGGTGGTTGAGCTCCTGTAAAATAAGTGCTACAAAGTTACAGTTTATATTCTACAGTTTCAGTTTCAGTATTCTGTGGTTCAGTGTGAATCCCCAAGTAGTTCCGTCATTATTGGTTCGTGAGTTTGGGACGTAAGACGAGAATCTCTGTCCAGAAGACCGTAATGTTTTTGAACGCATCAGAAAAGTATTAGTGAATAACGATACAGTGCTGGAAGAATATAAAACATTAGTTATAGATGATTGTGTGTTAGATGAGGAAGAGAAAGACAGTGAATGTAGTGGCAGTGACGATCTGGAAGAAATAGGTGTAACAGAACCCCATGAGGAAAATTCGGCGGGCCTCCAGTGGCCCACCGAGTTTTCCTCATGGGGAAGCGTCACTTCATTCTTAAACAGAGAGTAATTCTAATCAGGGTAGTAGCTTGGAGGGATTAAATTAGAAGGAGACGCCAGTTCCTACCCCTACTTCGAAAATAAATTGAAGCAGAAAATGACCGCCGCCCGGATTGTGTTTATCGCGGTCCGCCATATTGCGTTTGGAATAAAATTGACTGTATTCACAGAGTGCAAATAATTAATACATTCTTTATGTTTTATGTGGATTTTAATATAGTTAAGAGTTGTGTTGCATTTGGATGTACAAAGAGGTACAACAAGAAGTCTCCCAAAGTCATTTCACAGATAAGTGAAATAGAAAACTCCTATTCAAATATAACATTTTTATACAAATTAATCGCAGGGAGAACATTAAAAGTTGGGTTAGTTAAAGTTGCGTTAGTTAAAGCCAGGTTGTCATCCATTGCATCTTGCCATCGCCATATCGGACACATTCTAATTCCCTCCACCGTAACTCAGTGGCTGAGGTCGTGCCGACCATTCTTACTGAGGTTTTTCCAGGGTCAAATGTCGGAATGGCACCTTCAACTTAGGCCCTGACACCTTGCAGCATCCTTGCCCTTCCTCTCGCAGCCTGAGCCTTAGATGCCTAAAAGTCAAATAAAATGGAGCAGAAGTGGTCAAAGCAAAGTGGAGCAGAACAAAATGCACATCTGAGTAAAGTCACTTCTTTACATTCAACAGCACTTCTGCATTCAAGGAGTCCAATATCAAACGCCACACTAATTACGTTTTCAAACGATGATATTGGTATGTCAATGTCATAACTTGCCTTTTGCCATGCATTTTGTAACATAGATTTGTACTTCGGTGCAAAAAGTTGATTGTATTGCACAGAGTGAAGTCTGATGATGAAATGCCGATCGTGTAACTTTACTTGTGCTTTTTCACATTGTAGTCTTACAAGTTTTTATGAAACATTTGGGCCTTGTGGCTTTTGAAAACGAATATAGAACTTGTTAGCTAATCAGCCACTCATTGATAAAGCCACATCAATTGTATAGCTGTGTGCAGAGCTATGCACAGACTGCAACACATCAGCTGTAGTTTTCTCGCCTCTGTGAGATAGTGTTGACAATGAAGATATTTCATAATTAAATTGACTTTGGTTACTGTTCCAAACATTTTTTTTGTCCACACTCCCGTCTTTTACATATTTGTTCACTTCTTCCACAAACTCTTGTGCCTTCTGACGAATAGTGTGATCTTGTATCTCCTTGTGTGTGACGAACGTAGTAATATGTCTGGAAGAAATGTCATATTCAGCCTTAAGTTTGTTGATAAAAGTAATCGAAGCTGTGAAATTGTCTAGTCCAACCACTTTAGATGTTTGTAGTGCCCACATTTGCAGATGCCAATAGTGAACAGTAGATCCATACGCTCTTGCTCTATCAAATTGTGACATTGCATACTCTTTTATAGTTTTTAATTGTGACAGCCTCTTTCCCTTGAAGTGAGCTCGATCTCGCCTTTTGCTAGTCACATAGTCTATTACCTTGCAATTTAATTTACTTCGAATGCACTTATAACGTCCCATAAATTTGCTATAGGCGTTGAAGCCACTGTTGTAATAGTCTTCATAAATGTTCTCTACTATGTTCTCATCAATATCTTGTAAAGACAGGCCCTCAACATTTTGCGTGGAGATGGTTCGTACTCACTTTCACTTGCAGGTTCCTGTTGCTCTGGAGATGAAAGTCTTGTATTGCTGGACGGGCAAACTTCAGGTAGCTCTTCCTGTCCTTCAAAATCACTGTACCAATCCAGCGTATGTTCATGCATTTTTGCGTCCTCCCCATTGTATTTGTGAATTATTATGCTATATCCTCGATTCCGATTACGTTTCCATATTCAGCACATCGCAACTTTGCCTCTAACACTTTGACAACATTCATGGGATTAGTTCGCCTCATGATACCGATGTACACTCTAACCCACAACCGAGAAATTCAAGAGAAGGCCTTCTAGTGCAGCTATACTATTCACACAACTAGAGTAAGTACTTGTTCGTGCAACATGCCACTGTCCAATGGCGCTAGCAGACAACAGCTGCGTTTTGCATGGGAATGACTCATACCACTGTTTATGGGATGAGGGATTTATATTATAAGCACATTTTCGTGCGGTTCTGAGTGTTCGAGGTCACGGATTGGAATTAGCACAGTAAGAAGCGTGAGATTTGTAAAAACAAATCCTCTCATCTCGGAACGAATATCTAGTATGAACGCAACCCCTACGAGAAGTGCAAAAGGATGCGAAGTTGTGTGTGTCACGTGTGGGAACAATAGTTTTATACATAATTATCCAATTAGGAACACGTTCTTGTTTTAGACAATTAAATAGTTCTTTCAGGAACTTGAAGCAATTGTGATTTTGAAACGTTGTAGACTAGATGTTGATGTTTTAATATATTATCAGTCAAGACTCGAAGTAGTTTAAGATTTCGAATGATAAACTACTGTGAACTATAGTGTGTGCCAAAATATACTCAGTGCAAAGTGTCGATCCTAGAAGAACGCTGCAAAGCGATATACCTGGTGTATGCTTAAGTAGTTTCCGGTTTACCTAAGAGATGGCGCCAGCGAAAAGTACGCAGCGTATTCATTTGACACATACGTCATTTTGTTCGTCTAATATTAAACTACAAACACACACAAGTTGAGTCCGCCAAACACTAGCGTCTTTGTTTTATCGTTCAGTGATCATGTCGAAGTTTGTGCCTGAAAAAGAACATTTGCGGCATGCATTGCTTTTCTTATTTAATCAAAAGAAAAAGGCTGTTAAAAGTCATCGTGTGCTGGTAGAAACATATGGTGAACACGCTCCATCGATTAGAACATGTGAGACATGGTTTCGACAATTTAAAAGTAGTGATTTCAATGTGAAAGACAGTGCGCGCTCTGGTAGACCACAAAAGTGTGAAAACGAGCAATTGCAGGTGTTATTGGAGGATGACCCAACTCAAACTCAACAGCAATTGGCAAAAGCATTAAATGTGTCACAAGAAACAATCAGCAGACGTTTACGAGCAATGGGGAAGATCAAAAACTGGGTAAATGGGTCCCACACAATTTGAATGAACGTCAAATGGAAAATCGCAAAGTCACTTGTGAAATGCTGCTTCAACGCCACGAAAGAAAATGCTTCTTGTATCGAATTGTGACGGGTGACGAAAAATGGATTTATTTTGAAAACCCGAAGCGGAAAAAATCGTGGCTTTCACCTGGCGAAGCCGGTCCTTCAACACCAAGGCCAAATCGCTTCGGCAAGAAGACCATGCTTTGTGTCTGGTGGGACCAGAGCGGTATTGTGTATTATGAACTCTTGAAGCCCGGCGAAACCGTTAATGCACAACGCTATCGCCAACAAATGATTAATTTAAATCACGCATTGATCGAAGGACAACCGGAATGGTCCCGAAGACATGGCAAAGTGATTGTGTTACACGACAATGCGCCGTCTCACACAACAAAACCAGTGAAAGACACCTTAAAATCGCTTGGATGGGACATCCTTCCGCACCCGCCGTATTCCCCAGACCTGGCGCCATCTGACTATCACCTCTTCGCATCAATGGGGCACGCGCTCGCAGAGCAGCACTTCAGCAATTTCGAAGACGTTGGAAAATGGCTCGACGAGCGGTTGACCGCAAAAGACAAGCAGTTTTTCTGGCATTGTATGCATCAGTTACCTGAAAGATGGGCGAAATGTGTAGAAGCCGATGGCCAATGTTTTGAATAAAACAAAATTAATTTCCCTTGAAAATTACGTGTTTTCTTTACCACAAAACCCGGCAAAAACTTATGGATACACCTGGTAGATAATACTTGTTATAGAAAAGGTAATTTTGAATGACATATCAGAGTACGCACGTCTTATCGTCATAAACTGTGTGTCGAGGTGAAGGTTAAAAGACTTACCATATTGATAGCTACGTACCTATTAACAAGAAGGACAATACTTTTGTGTATTTCTATTTTTCTCTAAAAAAACATAATCTCTTTAAGTCAATTAATTTTTCACTCTAAAGAGCGCTCTAATTTTTTCATTTCTATTTTCTTTTGATGAACCGAATTATTTCTCGAACGTGAATAAGCGTTTAATATAAATAATTATCTAAGAGAGATTTTGTGCATAGATATATTCCAAAGGATCCTGAAGTAAACATAGTGGAATGCGCAGTACTAAAGAGACCCATAACGTATTCTAGATTGGATCGAGATTACGTGTGAAGTTCAAAGACTCGAAATAGCTACGAACGTTTTTCAAGTAGTAAATTAAGAACGATTAAAAGCGCAAGAAGAGTTTGAGTGCTTAACTTACGCATATATATATATATATATATATATATATAT
>JAGDQP010001371.1:64416-106987 GCA_022664845.1 Lepisma saccharinum | reverse complement strand
ATATATATATATATATATATATATATATATGTACAGATAGATAGATCGTGTTAGTACAGTATAATCATACAGGAGAGTAACTTAACTGGCGTGTGCAAACTCATTAGGAATTCACATGAGAAAATAGTATTCGCACAAGGAGAAGCCGTACGTTTATTTGTTTATTTGGAAGACTTTTTATAACCATTCCTGCTATCTTAAAATATAGTTAACGTATTACATGTTATGATATATGTAATCAGTGTTTACAAGACTTACATGCCTCTAGTGATATCTTTCTCAAGCAAATGGAGTAGATTACTAATAAATAAATACTACACTGTTCAGCAATGTATATGCCCACTTTTAGTTCAGTGTAAAAACGCGAAACAACCTAAGAACTCTCAATATTATTGAAGCTAGTGCTAGAAACATAGGTCATCAAAGGCTTTCCTTATTTATTTGGTCTCTGTTTGATATTTATGAAGTAACCAAATCGTTTCCGCTTTGTGGAGTAAAATGATTTTGCATAAACAACACCCAACACGCCACAAAAACCACAAATACAGTTCTCTTGAATGACATATCACTTTCGTTAAAACAGTTATAATGATAACTCTAGCCTTGTTCAATGATAACTAGAAGTTCAGCAAACTATTCGAGAAAGTTTCATGTTAATAAAGCTACACTGACGTGACAGTTGCACAGTGGCAGCTGGGAGCATAACAGGTTCGTTATTCGAAATTACAAATTTCATCAAAGTATTTTTATCATATTTATATGAGTTAAGTAGACATAAACAACGCGACCAACTCTTGAGATAAGGTATACGTGAGAAGCATATTGTGGCTGGTCGTTAAGCTTACAAGCTGTGGGAAAGTGGCAGTGCAATGTGGGAAACTGGAAGTAAACTTTACTTTTAAAAATATTTTTAATTTGGATACCATTAGAGAGCATCTCTAAATGTCTTTGATTGTAGATTTCTATTGATATACTGTGATACTGTGATATTTCTATTGATATTTCTATAGAATATATTCATTATCTTTTATTGCAGGTTACCTAGTTCATGGAAGTAACGGAGAGAGTGTTCATTTGGCTAAAGAAGAAAAAGTTGAAATTGTCAAGTTTATTAGAAGCAAAATTAACAGAAACAAGGTTTTGCTGGTTGGCACGGGCTGTGACAGTAAGTATATTAGAACTTTTTTACTTACGTATGTGTATGTGTAGTGATCAGTATTTTTGCACAGCTACTTACAAAAGTAAATTTAGGTTGGAGTTCCCGTCCATCCCCTGTTCCTACTACATCAATTTACGTTGGAGTATGCATAAACGTAATAGGAACAGGGGCTGGTCGGGAATCAGTGAATGTTGTTAATTAAAAATTCAGTTTGTGTAGACGGTATGGGATTGGCTGCCAGGAGCCAATTAGAAACCAGATAGCTGGCTCGTTAGAAGTTGTTTGTTTATGTAATTCCGTGTGTTTGATCAAGTCATGTAGTTAGTTAATAAACTGTTAGACGTTTTTAGTTTTTTAATTAAAACGTATTGATTTGCTCAGCTTTTACTTTTTAATTCTTAAGTATATAAAAGCAGGGCTTGGACATAGAAAAGATCAGAGACTCAGAGAACATCGATAGTTTTCCATGAATAATGTGTTCTCATCCTGAGAATAAACAAGTTTTGGTGGTTGATGGTTACCGTGCTAGCCTCTCGTATCTGGGGTCACGAGTTCAAACCCTGATGATTTCATTTTTTAAAAAAAATAGAAAAGAAAATTGGGTTCATGAGTTAAAACCTTCGTAAACACAATTTTATATTCTTAAAATTTTATTTCCCATTATTTTTCAAATGCTATTCTTTTCAGCTAACATTTCTGCTTTTATTTGTGAGTTTCTTCTACCACGATATATTAAAATTTGATTTAATATGTATGTCCTGTAATTACCATTTCGCACTTTGAATTGATATGAATTTGAATTTTATTTATGGCCTTTAGGCTACTAAGGTTCAGGCCGGGGAAAGGGTTCGGGAAGGTGTCGGCCAGGGCCTATGTTGAAGGTGCAGTATCGATATTTACCTGGTGTGACTGAGGAAAAAGCCTAGAAAAACCTCAGTCAGAATGGTCAACCGCTGACATCGAACCCACGATCTCCCGAATGCCACGCCAATGTTCTACCACTGAGAGTTGACAGTAAAGAATGAGCGGGAAGTACATTACTATTTCTGACACCCAATATATTATCGTATATTCACATCTATAGTATATGATTTGTATGCATGTATGAATTGATTTATGTCATTTAAGTGGGGTAAAACTGCGGCGATGAACTTGCGAGTTCCATAAGCCATAGAGTTAGTTAGTTAGTTAAGTGGGGTAAAAGGATCCTGGAAGGATTTAAAAAATATATATATATATATTTAAGGCTTTTAGGCATCTGTGGGTCAAAGTCGGGATAGGTTTGGGAGAGCGTGTTTGAAGGTAGACAGTCAGGTCCTATTTTGTAGGTACCATCACAGCGTTTGCCTGGTATGTCTGAGGAGAAATCTTGGGAAGCTTCAGTTAGAATGCTTAGTCGCTGGAATCGATCCCAGGACTTTCCGAATGCTAAGCCAACGCTTTAGAACATTTTTGGAACTTTGTTCACCTTAAGCCGGTTTTACGTGTTCAATTTGATATACCTCTTTAACCTATATTCTTAGAGTTAAGTTAAAATCACACACACAAGCATTCATGTCCGAGGCGTAACACTAAGCCACGGACGCTCGGTACTGGAAGAATACGGCCAGGGCCTAAGTTGATTTTATCATCCCGGTGTTTGTTGAGGACAAAACCTGGAATAACTTTAAGGTTGCCTCAGTGTGCGAATGGAGGTATTTTTAAAGGGGATGCTATGTTATTATGAAAATCATGTGATAAAATGAATATTATGCATTATACGTGTTCCCACATGCAGATTCCCAGAAGGAATCTTCCCTTCACTCCCTGTTAATTCGCACAATGTGTTTCTGCACGTTTGGCGTATCTTACTTGTGTGAATTCGAGTATACTTTACAAATTTTGGGGGAGTCGTAGAATTTGCATTAAATTTTTCATTTACCACAGCTTTTGTGAATCCCTTTCAAGGGTTATTCCTGTGCTCCAGTTTCAGTTTTGCTAAACTGTGTCACGATGTGTTCACATTTATTATTTATTAATCATTGTTTTCTTGCATGTTTAGTGACCATGGGTTAGCGAAGGTTAGGTAAGGCCAGGTTCGCACAAACAGATAGAAATGTATTTTAAAAAAGAAACGAAAGTGAAAGATACATAACCAAACCTGACCTTACCGAACCTGCCCCAACCCATGGTCACTAATCTAGTATAATCTACGAAAAATACAAGAAAGCAATGGTTAATAATAAATATGAAGACATAGAAATATATATATAAATACTTAAACCCGGGTCCTTTCACTTAACAAGCCGACGACTTGACCAATTACCCACGGTCGCAGCTTGCAAATGGAGATTTCGAAGTTGTATTTACACTACACATGTGTTACGTAAAAATGCTACGAAATGTCATTTGCGTGTTCAGTGCTGTAGTCCCAGAATTTTCACAGGGTATACGCTAAGTTTATGAATCTTTAAACATATATAATGTTTCGGGTTAACTTCCAAAGTTGGTCGTCCGTTTCTAGTAAAATTTATAAAATTTACAGAGAAGAAATGGATAATTTGCTCGTTTGTGTGGCTGATAATGTATAAGAAGAGCGGGAGTTGGGTTTGTTTTATTATATAAAAGGTGATAAACATGGAACTATTTGGGAAGCGGAGGGAACTACTTGGCGGAAGCTTACCGCATGATTCGATCATGGAAAAGTTACGAACATTTATGTTGTGAACATCGCTACAGATGTAGAGAAACATTACCCTGGATGTGAGTTAACATCATTACAGTTTGTGAAACTATACGGCTATAATGAAGAAAATCTTTTGAAACTGTGTGAAAGTCGTGGGTTAATAAATCTAAAAACAAGTTGCAGAAAGTGTGGTCGTTTTGTTCCGACGAAAAGAACTGTGACGTATATGAGAACAAAAATTGTGTAAGATACATGACCGTACGTAACTTTACCTAACCTCCACGTTTCCATGGTCAGTAATTGAAGAGAATCTACGAAAATGCAAGAAAACAATTATTAATAATAAATATGAACATATGGAAATAAATTTTGATAATATACATGACCGTACCAAACCCTACCTTACCTCCTCGTTCCCATGGTCACTAATTTAAGATAATGTACGAAAAATGCAGGAAAGCAGTTATTAATAATAAATGTTTATCATCCCCACCCTGCGCGATAACCGAACGAAACAGGAAACTAGTGAACTTGACGTAAAAGTTGATGATTTTTAAATTTTCGTAGGTTTCATAGGTTGAAGACCAGACGGACGACCAACTTCGGAAGTAATGCCAATGTTTCCATTAAATATAGGGATGTAATAAGTTAACTTGTACAAAAACAAGAGAGATCGCAAAATATTTCAATTATATTCTCGTGAGACAAGAACAACTAAATTATATACATAATTTGTGGCATTGAGTGAATGAGATATAAGATTGTTGTGACTTTTGGACAAGTACAAAACACCTGCATCAGTTCAAATTCAGTTAAAATTCTTTATGTCGAATTGTCGACTCTGAAGCCAAGGGATACAAGTGACATTAACGAATAAAAGCATTCAAAGCAATCTTTCTATGATTGAACCCGAAATATGTTAAAGTCCAAGGTTTCTTTGCATAGAATATGACAGTTTTGTGTCATATACCTTGGCTTCTGGAGTAAACACAATAGTATGCTGGGACTTATCGAAAGTCAAACTTCTACCATGCTTTTGAAAACATAAGTCAAATCCTATATTACTCAAGACCATCACACAAAGTGTCTGCTCAAATTGACTGTATATACGTATTGTGTACATTTCTACAAAGGTGTTATTATAGTAAACTGATCCACATCCTGTAGTTTTATCCTTTTCCTCTTCTCAACATTTTTGCCCGATCAAGTGGAACCAAAAGTATTTGACGGGAGTAATCTCACCGTAATAGGCAAATTAATTAAATAAATAAAAGAAACGAAAGTAAATGGTATACGTATCTTAGCAGAAAGTATACGATAATGTGTAAGATTAATCAGAGGGTATACAGCGTAACTCGCTGATAGTAGCCAGTTTAATGGCCGATTAACAACACATATGTTATGGTCTGAGTAGCTAAGTTGTTAGCGTGTGAAGCTCTCTTTCTCAAGGTTCTTGGTCCGATTCCCTGCCTGGATTGCAATCATTTTCTTTAAGGAATTAAGCACTGTGAGTGATGTTCTCGATTGCTACTGAAAGATTTATCCCATAAAGCGAGAAAAACGGAAGACAGAGAGGAGAGGCTGTGGGGAAAGACGCAGAATGTGTATCTTAAAGCGTTAAAATTTCATTCATTTCCATGTCTTCCACTATTATTCTTTACATTTTCCTTTCCTTTCTTCTCTCTTTTTTCACTCTTTCCCAGTCTTCTTCTATGCTTTCTCTCTCTCCGCCTCCCCAAGTCTCTGTGTGTTTCAATAAGACAAGTTTTGTTCAAATGGAAAATGCCGATTCCTGCATGATGTCCATATTATTTTCCTTTACATTGAATTAATTCCTATCTCTTAGAACTTTATGTGAATGTAATTTCTGCCTATCTATTTCGTGGTTCTCTAAATGATGCTCAAGGACTCAAGCTTTCTTCCTCCAAATTGAGGAATAACGTGGAATATCATGTTTGGTGCATATTTGTACTGTCATGTTGGTTATTTAACTATTAGGCGTACAGTGAAACAATTTTCCGGGAGGAAAGAACTATTATTTCTTATAACTCCGTTTACTTTTGTAAGTGACTGTACAATAAGATACCAATTTTGTACAAATATCTTACTTTTATTAATATATAGTGAAGATGATGGTACTTCTAGGTTTACACTTTTATTGTTACCTAAAGTGGCGTTTCTTGTAAACCTTTCTACGGAAGATTTCAGTTTTCCATCGGCATGATCCCAGATAACACAGTGAACTTGCAGCAAGTTTTCTGCACTATTGGCATTGAAAGTCACCAAACTTACAGCAAGTTTGTCATTGCAAGGCTGCAGACTTGCTAGAATCTTGCAGCAAATTTACTAGTTGGCGGATGTCAAAGTTGCTACAAACTTCGCACGCCATGCTTGCTACAAACTTTATAGAACGAACTTACTAGAAGCCTAAAAAAAACCGTTAGTAGATCAACGTCGAGCCTGTAGCGAGAAAAGATTTCAGTCTGTAGTGCGATTCGAACTCACGATTTCAGACTTGTTTTTTGTCCACCGCTCTACTGATTACTCCGCGGATGCTGAAATGTCAAATATTAGGTTGAAGAGAAATTGGTGGGAAATTTATGAATAGCATTGTTTGTGGCAGGCCAGTTACGAATATCTGGCGCTATTTTACATTCAATGCTGCGCTCTTTGCTCATATCACTGATATCTGCACATCGTTATACCTATAGCAGTCTAGATGGTAACAGCGGTAGATGATAAGATTGACTAGACTCTGTCAGACTATATGCCTCCTGAATAACTTTACACAGTATTTGTGTGTTATTCTACGGATTCTGCCTAATTCTGTTCTTGTACTAGTGTCAGTCTCTGCTGACTATGAGTTTAGCGATGTGCTGCTGTCAGTGTCATTTGACTGTCTTTCACCGTAGTGCACGGCATTGAGTGTAAACTAGTGCAGATATTCATAAGTGGCCTACCACAAACAATGCTATTGAAATCTTCCCGCCAATTGCTCTTTAACCACTGGCCAATGGTACATAATCTTTGAAACACAAACTCAGTTTTTATGCTGATTTTATATATATATATATATATATATATATATATATATACACCTCTTCTAGATCTGAGTGTCCACTTGAAATAGTGTTCACTTGTTAGTTCTAATGGTATCAGTAAAATACAGTTTGTTATTAAAAAGTAGCATGATGGAAGTGCGTTTGCTTGCCCTGCGAGAGATCCATGGTTCAAATCTTGGTCATGTCAACATTTTTTTTTGTACTTTTCTAAAGGACATGTGCAAATGCTATGTATTTGAATGTGTTTTTGATGGGTAAACTGAATGTTAGCGTTTTAGCTTTTTTGCTTTTAGGTCCCTTGATAGCGATGCTATAACAAAAGGAAACATAATTCCGCTGATGATGTCCGTCCTTCCGTCTATCCGTTTATATATTAGAATCACCTAATATTTATAAAAAGTTACAGATCCCCAAGCGTCACACATTACGAATCGCTTACCGAGTGAAACTACCTAGCCCTACACAAGAACTTTACGACCGAATCTCATTTCCACACTTACTGTTCCATCTTAAAACCCTACGTCAAAAATACATAGCAAAACGACTTGAATACCAACGCCCACTTCTCCTAGACATAATACATTCACATACAACACTGTCACACACCTTCGACACATTGCTACAGCACTCTCATTACTCTTTGGAATCTATCAGTATGCAATACCACCGGACCATCCAGAACCAGATCTCATCAAAGACCTCAACGCACCTATCATTCACCATCACCACGCACCCACATGCGTAGCACTATAGTCATCAATACTAACAGGGCTCACATGTTAACATCAGGTCTAGAGAAGCCCCTAGGCCAGAAGATAACAATGAATTCGAATATTAATCTTTCATACATGTGTTGAATTTGCACTTCATGTCCATTCCATCATACCATTTTAATTGATGTATTCTAAATTAGAAATAGAATAACCTCCTACCTAATGAAATGATTAAGAGAAAAACTCATAATAACCCATGTCAATAAGATTAATAAAGAAAGAATAAAATAATAAGATCCCAAACACCCCTTATCTCAACAGCCATTTCCTAGCTTCCAAACTCTCATAAATCCCCTTCCCTAAATAGAGGGGATAGCCCTCTGGTGGGTGCTAGCCGGGGCTAGCAAAAAAATAGGGAGATAATGAATGGATCGGATTACCAAATTGTTACTTTTATCTTAAAGTGCTTATCGCAGTTTTTCTTATTACGCTGGAGCGGCGAATCGGCAGTGAACACTGTTGGCTTGCGTCAATAGCCCAAGTGTCGTTCCGCCCTAGAGCAGGAAGCCCACGGTAATACGGGCATCTTGGCTTCTTTCACCTCTACGTCCACGGCGATTCCACGGAGAATATACATATATGGGCTAACGGCAGCTTAGCCTAAGCGTGTTGGTTTTCAGGTTGAAGTGGAAGTTATTACTATTATGAGTTCTACAGGCACGAGCACTTCAAGTGTCCATCCACACGAAGGGGCAGATTCAGTATTCGCCTTGGATGGTGAAGACAAGATAGATGAGGATGAAAATGCTGCCTTGGAAAATCCGAATATGACTAGAATCAAAACACCGAGTAAGCAAATTGAAAGTGAGAAGGATAATGAACAAGTACGAGATCCTTTTTTAGTACAAATTATCTCATATTTCAAAAGAGAAAATGAAAGAGAAAGACGTGAAAGAAAAGAAGAGAAAGAAAGGGAAAGGCATGAAAAAAGAAAGAGAAAGAGAGAGAAAAGCTTGAAAAGGAAACGGAAGAAAGGCTATAAGAAGAAAAGAGAAAAAAGAACAGGACATACAGGATAAATTTAACCATATGTTACGTATACGAAGATCTAAGGCACATGTTGATGAACACAAGGGAGAGTACATGGCTTTAACACAAAAACAACAAAAAATTGAACATTTACAAACATATATGAAAGATATAAAAATACAAGTTGTAGAACTCTACGAGAAGCAAGAACAGAATTTTGCCGATGTTAAAGAATTGTCAGCTCTGATTGAACGTATAGAAAAGAGATAATATGTACAGTCAAAGATGATTCTAAGGAAAATGCAAGAAAATTTGGAATCAGTAAAACATTGTCAAAAAGTAGATTGTGATGTAGAAGGAGACAGAGATAAGGACGACATTATTGTCGAAAGACATACAATAACAGATAACAAAGACGCTTCGAACAGAATTTCGCCAGAATGGGAAATGGAATTTATTTCGATAATTTGCTGAAACACATTCCAAACTCTGGAAGCACTTTAAGATGCTAACAGGGCAACTCCGTTCAGCTCCGGCTTTTGAATTAATAGTCTTTTAGAGAACGAATTGGTGGAGACCCCGTTATATTAGATTATGAGACACAGTCTTCAGTTTCCCCTTATAGCATATAGCGTATAACATGTGGCGAGTCGTATAGCATAGGCATTGGTAGTTGGTTCACCCATGTTGACTGAAGGTGTTTGATGGAGGAAGTCCCATGCTCCCACGAGATTGTGGAGATCGCAGTGCTTGTAAACTCCCACTTTAGATATTCCAGTTGGCGGAGGGAGCCCGTTTAATCCCACTGATCTGGCGGAGGTTCGCGAGGCCTCCCACGAGGGAAATATAAGTATCGTGAAGGGGTGCGAATTACGACCGGGGATGGGGGATAATCTCCCTCTGGAGTGTATTTATCCCTGGCTGCTATCTAGAATTCACTATCCCAGGGGGAATCATATTTTCCCCATCTAACACGTTATAGCTTTATTTTCACAATTTTACAATGAGAGTGATAAAGTTGTTTTCTAGTTATTAATACAATCCAAATATACATGTCTGATAAAAATATACGACAAAGCTTTATTACTAGTGTTACAGCTAGTACTTCCAAAAAGTTACATAACAAAATTACTGTCGATAGTAAAAGTTGATCACAATAGAGGAAAGTATCAAAATTTCGTCTAGCAGCCTAATTTCACCCAGACATGTTTTTCAGTTAGTATGAGTGAAATTATTGGAGTCGATCGTCACGTCCGAAGTAATGCACTAACAGTGATATCTGAATATTTGAAGGGAGTTTTGTGTCTCTTGGTCATTTGTGGTTTTTCTCCTTGTTGGAGTTTTGCAGTGATTCCCACGTTGTAAGCTTCAGTAACTATAAGCATGCTTGGTGAATTATAATTGAGTTGAATATTGATTGATAAGTTTGGCGGGGAAAATCTTCACCCTGATGTGTTGAAAATCACATTTTATATTGTCAAGGGAGTCCTAATTTCACTCACCTGATGGATCCAGATTTCCAAACAAATTTAATACGATGCATTGGAGAACGTGAAAAAAGTGAATTAGCTTAGAAGAGCAGAGAACAAACTGGAATTCAGTGAAAGACGCGCAATATATTTGCTATTTGACAATTATATTGTCACATCTAACAGAGCGCGAGGAATTTCATTGTAGAGTAAATAATTATTCATTGTAGAGAGAACGGAAACAGTTTACAACCTCTAAGGGAATATTGGAGTAAATCATACAGTGTTGAATCTAGGAAGAAGAGCCATTTTTTTCATCTGAATGGGATAGCGTGAAGTTGAAGACGAAAATTTGTACTAGCATATTCTCGTACCGAGGACAAGTTGAATCTTATACCCAAATTACTATAATATAATGTTTTGTCAATGATATTCCGGTAAGTTAAGTCACAAGTAAACAATGTCAAGTACTTTATCCATCCCCCCTGGAAAGATAACCTAATTCGCACACAGGAGTAATACCACCGACTAATCTACAGGACGATACTCAATATAGCGTTTCCTTCTATCGAGGTATAACACGAAGTTGGACCATGACTATCGGGGTCGTATTAGGTTGCTACATAAGTACAGTCGGCCCTAGACCCCGTTATGTTAGATTATGAGACTCAGTCTTCAGTTTCCCCGTAGTATGTGGCCAGTCGTATAGCATAGGCATTGGTAGATGGGTCATTGATATTATTAAGATAGAGAATAAATAGCTCAAATTAACTGTTTTAAACCAAAGGTTGAATTAAACATTGTTTACGAAGAAGATGAAAGTCCATTTCGTTCTTTACTTGTTATAGCTTGTTTCTAGTTTGTTCTCTGTTAACGTTTCGATATGTTGAAATACCTCTACGATATATTAGCAATACGAAATAATGATTTTATGGTTAGACTCTTATTGAAATAATATTTCTATCGAAGCGATGTTACCCTATGATGTTCCCCAAAGGTGACCAAGTGCATAAATGTGCTTAAGGTTTAATTAATAAAGTGTAGTCAAAGATATGTTTAGTTCATATGTGCACTCCAGATACTACACCTTATGGAAATAAAGCAAGAATATAATATTTTGCTCTATGTCTAAGAATGAATTTGATTTACTTAATACAAAGGGTTAAATCCAGTATAGTGGATACGTTTTTCTATATTAGCAATTCAATTTCTATATATAAATTAAATAATACTTTTTTAGATATATCTCTTGCATTAGATAATAAAATTTTTCAGGAAATGGAAAACACATTTAACATGGACCATTAAAAAGATAATGATTACGCTCCGGATGCCGGCAGTATGAAACGTGATTAAAAAGAAGCGGCATGTATTATTCGTCCACTTGAAGACACATGGGAATTTGATGAATATACACGGAAGTCAGAAGAAACCAAGAAAAAAGAACCTCAGCCGGACGACTCAATGAATTTTGCTCACATGTTAGAGGCATTACTCTGCCTCTGCAAGACAAATAACATACGAGATCTATACAAACGGGTAAACTTGTTTAGGAAAGGTTAGCAGCCGAGGTTAAGAATGATTAGAAATAAACGTGGAGATCTTCAGGCTGATCCGACTAAAATTGTCGATATGTGAAAAATTAATTTCAACAAACTTCTTAATTTGCACAACGGGGAAGAAACAAAGGAATTTGAAATCCATACCGCAGAACCCGAACCTAGCGAGACCGAGGTAGAAATGTCGGTAAAGAAATTAAATAATTTCAAATCGCCAGGAATAGACAATATTCCAGCCGAATTAATTAAAGTGGGAGAAACGACACTAATCAAGGAACTACATAAACTGGTATGTGCTATATGGAGAAAGGAGGAGCTTCCAAAGGAATACAAAACGTCAATAATAGTTCCGGTTTACAAATTAAACCATAAAAGGGGACTGTACCGCGGAATCTCGTTACTTCCAATCTGTTACAAAGTATTATTCTGCTAACACGCCTAAGTGTATACGCAGATGAAATAATTGGAGATCGCCAATGTGGATTTAGAAGAAATAGATCCACACTGGACGAGATTTTCGTCTTAAGACAAATATTGGAGAAGACTTGTGGAAACAATGGGTATTTATTTATTTTAAGAAAGCTTATGATTCTATCAAAAGGGAAAAGTTATGCAGTATCCTGATACGATTTAGAATTCCGAAAAACTGGTTCAACTAGTGAAGATGTGTCTCAGCCACTCCATAAGCAGAGTACTGTTAGGTAATAATATGTCACATAATTTAAAGATTCGCAACGGATTGAAACAAGGCGATGCCTTGTCACCACTATTGTTTAACTGTGCGTTAGAATATGCAATTTTAAAAATTAAAGGGGACAAAAAGTGACTATCATTGAATGGTTTTTAATCAACTTGTTCGTATACGCGGATGATGTGGATTTAATAGGGGACGAATTAGATGCACTACAAAACAACGCCAATGTCTTAGTATAAGCGTGCGATGAGATAGATCTGCAGGTAAACATAGACAAAACAAAATACACGATAACAAGCCGAAACGCAGGGAATGAAGGAAATAAAAACACAAGAATTAGGGATTCGTTCATAGAGAAAGTAAACAAATTTAAATACTTGGTAGCATACGTAACAAGCAAAAATGAGGTCACGCAAGAAATAAAAAATCACTTAGTATTTAACAACTCATGTTTCTATTCACTCCAAAAACTTATAACATCGCGCTTAATATCAAGGAAATTGAAATTGAAACTATGCAGAACGGTTATTCTGCTGGTAATACTTTACGGTTGCGAAAGTTGGAGTACGACCCTAGCAGATGAACATAAATTACATGTGTTTGAAAATAAGGTTTTAAGAAAGATGTACGAGAACGGGACGAAATGACTGGAGAATGGAGGAGACTGCATAATGAAGAACTCCACGGACTGTACAATTCATCAGATGCTGTACAAATAATGAAATCGCGACGACTAAGGTGAGCAGACCATGTTATATTCTAACCTGGTTTTAAGGCCGGATAGTGGGAGACCATTGGGAAGATCGAAACGTCGTTGGAAGAATAATATTGGAAGAGATCTTCGAGAAGTAGGTGTTCGTGATGAAAACTGGCTTGATGTTGGCCAGGATAGAATCGAGTGGCGAATGTTTGTTACTGCTTCGATCAACTTGCGAGTTCCATAAGCCATAGAGTTAGTGTTAGAAGCATTGAAACACTTGGAGTTAAAAATCACGATGTCAGTTATAAACGAAATCACTTCAGTAAAAGGCGAAGTTAGTGGTGAAATCACTTCATTAAAAGACGAAGTTAATGGTGAAATCACTTCAGTAAAAGAGGAGATGAGGATTTGAACCCGCAACCTTTGGGACACTGTTTCGTGGTGATTGCTAGTTTTATGTGAAACCAAAGGTTAGAAATGTTAACTTCCTCTTCAAGACACACACACACACAGACATACAGAAAAATCAATCTATATCAGTTTGAGGAGAAAAGTGAGAATTTCTAAGTATTGCTGTATTCATATTTCCCTGCTTCGTTTGAAACCAAACTTATTTGCTTATTTGAATTCATAGAAGTCAATAATGTTTTAGGGAACAGCGCCGATTCGTTTTGTTTAGCGAAATATTTGAAATTCTGTTTATGAAATAAATTATATTGAGGTTCTTAGACAACTTGGCTCAGGTCGAATAGATGATGATTAGAAGATTTGTGTAATGAAGAAATTGGGAGATGAAGGGAGAACCCTGAGAAAACCACGCGTACGGTATTTATCTACAACAAAGCCACACGGCACTAGCCAGTATCCAAACGTGGACCCTACGCAGCAGAGGTGAGCGCACTACTACTCAGGCGTAGGTAAGGGGGGATATGAGGTATTTTGTCAAGAAACTCTTCGTTCTTGACAAAATAGAACTTGAAATTTGAAATATGGCTAAATTTATATTAGAATTATGGCTGAACTAAGCAGACTACAAGGATATAATCAGTGCTGTAAACCCAGAATTTTCACAGGTTATACGCTGTGAATCAATGTTTAAAAACTATGCCAAATTGCCGTACCAAGGCCACAAATCATTAGATTTGGCCACCTGGAGTCACACTTGGTGGCCAACTTTGGCCACCAGTCCTTTGCTGTAACTTGTTCTACTTTCGTTATTCTGGTTTGGACCAAGAAAATCACTAGTTAACTAGAAAATAGGAAAAGTATAGAATGGAAGACTGTTTCACTCTTTTTATTTGCACGGTAATTCATCCTAGTTCTTGGCTATTTACAAATGATGGTGCATTATTATGTAACATGCATGTAATTAATATTTAACGTCAATCAAAATCATATATTATGACACCACCAGTGATTACAAATGGTCACCGTAAAATTTTTCCGGTGGCCTCAGTGGCCACCAAATTTGTGGGAACTTTTTAAGTACTGCTGTGAATCTTTAGGCGGAGACTATGTGGCTATTAAATTTTAATTTACATTTCTATTATAGGAATGAAATATTTAATTTCTACAGATACAAGAATCGCAAAATGCTCTGATTCCAGTGAGGCAATAAAAATGAAATTATATGTATAATTTGTTGCATTGAGGGAAAGAGAAACAAAACTATTGTTGAGATTTTCTCTCAACTACGAAGCATCTATAACAGTAAACAATTCTACATAAGACTCACCTGCTCATCCCGTTATGAGACTTACTCCATACATCGAAAAGTCAAACTACCGTACTTCCTTGCTTTTGAAAATATGTCAAATCTCATATTACTCAAGAAATGCACTAAGAGACCTCCCAAGCTAACAAAGATCTTCTCAAATTGACTTTACACTATATTCGTATTTCTACAAAGTTTCTATTGTAGTCAACAGATTACGATAAAATGCGACCCGCATCATGTAAGTACCTTCTTCCCCTTTTCAACATTTTGTTCCCAATCAAGTGTAACCAAAAGTATTTGACTATAATAATCTCAGCGGTGTAATTCTGAAATTAAATAACTAAACGAAACGGAAATATATGGTATACGTATCTTTGCAGAAGGTATACGCTGATGTGAAAGGATAACCAGAGGGTATACTGCGTATACCTGCGTATAACCTGGACTACAACCCTGGATACAATCTATTCATGTATATGTTTCACGCATGATTATGCTGGTCAAAATTAAAGAAAGAAGCCCGAAATATATTTTTAGGTTCTTGTCTTGGGTTGCATTTCTAAATATCCCCTTCCTTGAGAAATTTCTATCTACGCTACTGCTTCTACTGAGGCACCACCAAAATACTTCTTCTGATGAAGTTACACCTCAGACACAAATTTTATTCATATAATTTTTCATGCAACACTAAAATTTATATCTGGGAATAACTTGAAGAACACTGTTTTACTTCATAGTGTTCACAGTCATTCATATTCTTAGCGACAGGGCGTTGTAGAGGAGTGATCTCCAGTATCAGTGGCTACATAATAGCTAATTTAGAACACGATGCTATACAAAACTATTTGTATCTAGTATATGGCACAGTCGTCCTTTATTCTTTCTTTTTGAAATATCTTGTATTAATTTCTGTATCTGGTATTTTCTATATATGCAAGTATATATACCGCCATTATTTATTATATAGTACCGGTATAAAAATAAAAATAAACAGGAGATAAAGTATATTATACTGGCGAATATCGTCCCATTTCGAACACTTAGAACCACTATCACCATCATCACTTACACTAGGAGTGAAATGAAATATATTGATGTCTAACAACCGTATAAAATCCGATGGTGCACACACCGAATGACCAGGGTAAAGCGAGGGTGCACACACCGAATGACCAGAGTAAAGCGAAGAGAAGCATACTCAAATAGACCTAAATGGTTTACTACTTCGTAAATCTGTTTCGTTTCGTTCCGTTTCAACTTCCTTTTCTTGTGTGCGGCTACTCTTGTACGACAGCATACACTCAACACAAATATTAGATGTGCATCTCTGACTGACTACTTTTACTCCTTTTCTTAAGATTACTACTTGTTCAATTTAAATCCTAGAGTTTCTTTGTCAATTTTTATTTCCATACTTTGGAACACGTTTCATTACAATTAAAATATTCCTTTAAGGCGGAAAATTAGGCACTTCATAAAAGTGCAAAACATTAGAAACAAAAACAATTTCAAACTTTTGCCCTACCATTTCCTAGTTCCTTTTTAGAATATTCTGTGCTTCAGTTTCTCACAGTTAAAGATTGCTATATACTGAAAATCGAACGAAATCTTTCGATATTGATTTTCGTTCTCAAGCAAAGAAACAACCTGGTTTTAAATCTTTTTCTACTGGTCCCCAGAGGAAGAAAGTGACAAAAACGACTTCCTTAGTTCTACAAGAAAAAAGTTTGAGTCGAAACTTAGGCTTTCCATAAAGATTTCACAATGTGCTTTCTGTCTTTCGTCATGACATGATTTGTAGCTACTTGATTTGTAGAACCAATTTGGCTCAAACAGGAAGGAACTACACGCTTCGAAGAAGTCGAAGTACGCGGGTTTCTTTCTGTCACGTCGAGTTGCTAGTCACTAATTGGAATAGTGCTTGGAGAGAGTAGTAAAACATGTTTAACTGAGGAAGTGGAAATACCACCCGAGTTTGTTCCTAATTCATTTTCATACGAATCAGATTCAGAGTTTTAGTTAAAATTTCACTCAAAAGGTATCTTTATTTTTGGATGCTTTCCTGTTGCATTTGAATTTGAATTTATAACCTTTTGGCATCTTTAGTCCACGTCAATGTGGGATAGGTAGATGATGCGGAAGGTATCGGCCAGGGCCTTTCTTAAGGAATTATCAAGGCATTCGCGTTGTGAAACTGAGGAAAAGCCTAGAAACGATTAGTCAGGGACGTCGGCTGTGGGTTTCGAACCCACGTACCTAACCGTTGCCAATACAAATCCGCGACGTTACCTCCTGAACTACGGTGGCTATATTGCTATTTCATGTTCATTTTCTTAATGATTAACTACCCCAATAGCACATACGTATCCAACGTTTTTTGGTTGTATAAAGCGTTGAAAAGGCGGATATTAAACGGTTTTATCAACGTTCAGAACACTTATGTGCTACTGCGGTACACTGATCACCTTATAAAATGCACCAAGAAGGAGACATCGGATTAATGTAAAATTTACATGAAAAGATATACAATTGATTAGTACGACAGCTCTGAGACGCATCAAAGGTGACGGGCATGCCATATAGAGATAGCAGCCGGAGGTAGGCCAGAGAGCCACAGCGCAGTAGTAGACGACTATTCGTGTAATGCGAGTATGTATTTGATCAAAAAATGACTTCGTCGAATGCGGCAGCCCTGCAACAGGTTTCCAACTTTGAAATTGTGGTGTATCGCGAGCCCATGAGCAATTTGCCGCCTCCACCATCAGTCCACGGACGAACATTAGCGGACAGCCGCCATGTGGGATATTCGCCATCGGTCCACTGACGGACATTGGCCGACAACCTCCGTGTCAGATATTGTAGTCAGTCCATGGTGGACATTGGCAGATAGCTGTTATGTCAGATATCAGTAGAATAGTTTGCTTCTTCTATACCGTCATAGGAAATTTAACATGCAGCCCAGCCAAGTGTGACCCCCTGATTAGCATGTCGAATTGTCTTGTTAATTTGCAAGCCGTCACGGTACTAGTATGACTGATGATTTTGTTCCAGTAGAGTTAAAAAAGTATCTGAATGAAGTAATTGGTTTTAGGGGGTCGTTGAATAAATACTTTAGGCTGAGAAGTAAGAGAGTTGATGAGTAATCTGGAATGAAAGATGCTTTTGAATTAAAATATTTTATTCTGTTGTTTCTACTATTGAGATGTGTATTGAGAAACATGAAAATATAATGTTTCGTATGTAAAAGATCAGAGAGATAACTTCCATAAAGAAAATATTTCAAATGAAATAACGTAAGAATGTTTTATCAATGCAGATCCTTGACATGTTAGCCATCTTAAAATCCTGGTATCGAACCCAGACGAGGAATTTTTTAAATTTAACTTAGGACTTGCAGAATGTAAGTCTGATTTACGGTAATGTTGGCATGATTTGGATACTGGAACTGTTGTGACGACTCTGGATAGACTGGAGTCAGGGTGAGGACTCGAACCTGCGTGTCTCTTGGAAGTGTACTTGTATTGATTAATTGGAAAGCTCCGTTGACACGGGGGCTGTATAGAAAAAGATTGTTTTTCCTCAGTACTAGAAGGCTACATGACCATTTGTTTGCAAAAAGAAAGTTTTTTTCCGCAGTCCAAACAGACTAGTTTATAGTGGATGACAGTGAGAGTACATAAAATATTTAATTATTGTCATATTGATGGACAAGACCTACAATTTTGAGGTAAATTTGGACTTTTTAGTTCTCCTGTAACCCATGCTTGCGCATGAAAATGTCTTACAGAAAGCACACCAGTGAAGATGAACTGAGGACTTTTGGAATGTGATTTCACTCTGTTAGCCTTCCTCAACAGCTTGTCCTCCTGTATGTGGGATTTAAGTGTTTGCACTATTAGTGTCTTTGATTTTAGTACAAAGAAATACTACAGCGATGAACCAAGTCATTGTTAGGAAACTATTAAATTGCGTTCCGTAAGCGGTGGAGTTTGTACTGTGGTGATGAACCAAGTCATTGTTTGGAAACTACCTTAGCCTGTTGCAAGTCGTGAGGAACCACTAAACCACAAGTACTGGATACCGCGCCGCTATTGCGTGGATGAACCAGGCCACTGAGGTGAAGTTTGGAAAAGACTGTCTAAGCTAAAAGCAGAGTATTGACTATGCCCGTTTTGTGTTGTGCTACTGCAGCGTTGAACCATTCCATTGTTAGAAAACTACCTAAGCCCGTTGCCTGTCGTGCTACTGCTACGATGGACCTCTTGAAAGAATGTAAACGTTTTGAATTTAAGAAAATTGATTGAGTTGAATACGCAAACGAAAACAAAGAGTGAATTAGATTCTTACCGTCACGATCGGGACAAACTCTTTTTTACCTTTACGTATTTAGCGAAGCAGCTCATTGGAGTTTTCTTTTTAACTGAAAGAATTTTCCTCAGTTAAAAACAGACTTGTACGCGATCCGAAAAGTACGTTATTTTGCGCGAACCTTACTGAAAACGTAATCACACTTGCCTTAGAAAGATGAATGTAGTAGCGTTTAGCACTAGACCTCGGAGAAAAGAATACTTAGTGTTAGTCAATGGCCGCAGCCTTCCTTATTCGCGAATGCAAACTAACAGAATGAATTAGATTTTAAGAACTTGTGACTACCGAAATCTGTTGATGAACTTTCCGTTTGCCTTACTTATTATTGAATGCAAAACACCATTGATTTTATTTTAGGTATTTTATCGAAATAATGTAAAGTTTTTAATACACGTTTTAATGCGGCACAAGACTTGCGTCTGTCGACCGTTTGCAAGGGAGAAATGGTTGGCTGGATTTTTAGATGAGGGCCACGTAATTTTTGTTAGAAGAGCTGCCGATACATTGTGAAGGATTAAAGGCGGAAAAGATCAATGTACCAGAACGTCTCTTTAAAACAACGCGATAACGAAGGGAATTTTAAAAATGGTGGATTTTTAAATGAATGTTTCATTTGGTCTTTTAACGTAGTTAACTGGAGAGAGCATATTAACACAAATGAAATGATTTGACAAAGTTTTGCTAGTAAGAAAGAATTCCGTGAAGAGCCAACATGTACGATGAAAATTTGAAATTTTGCTTGAAATGCAGAGTTTAACCAGAAAGTATTGCAATATTGCGTATTTCCTGAATATGAATCTTGACCAGGACAGATTTGACATAAGTCAAAATTGGGAGGATGTAAGTGAAGTTTTGCACGGTTTCTGTAGACTTTTCACTGCAAAAATGTCTAAATTTGGGGGCTGTTGTGGAGATTTTGAGGGGTGACTGGCGAAATCACTGTCCCACCATCTCAGCCGTCCTCTTATTTGCTGAGAACAATTCGTTTTATTTAATTATTGCAAAGTCTCACTACAGTACGATAATGCAGGCAATTGCAAATCTCCTATTGCGTCTTTGCTCCGCTTGTGAATGCATTTTCAACCATTCCAGCCCACCTCACTCTTTATCAGACATTTTTACCATTTAATACGATTTGCGTTTCAAATTGGCTGATAAACTTACGAAAATGTGCTATAAGGCACATGGTGTTTTCAAAGTTTTTGCCTTTAAACAGCTGACAACGTTTCATCCGAGCTGAACGTCATAGCGTAGACCTACCAGAGACCTTTCTTTTTTTACATTGCAGTGTGTGACCAATTCCTCTGCCCCCACTATAGTAGTTTCATCTTTACCTTTCTTAGTTTCGTGTGCACACTCGTTTGTCTCGTGAAGAGAAGGCACGTTCCCACCGTCATGTACCGTCAATTGAAGTTACTTGATACTTTAAAATTTTTAGGTTGACAAAGTTACAAATCTATTAAATGTTTTTCGAAACTCATCCATGGGGAACTTCAGTCTCTATTTGGATTTTCAAAATCCGCTACAGTGGCGATACAGATGCTTCCAGATATTCTGAAAATGAGTCAAAACTGCGTGTTCCAATCTACATAGTCGGTTGGTGTGACTTGAGACAGTAGCTAAATTATATATACTATACTCAGATAGAAGGAAACACCATAAAACCTGCACTCACGTCGTGTACATTTCGAGAGCATGTGAAAATCGATTACTTATCGTCTTCGTGCACACTTGGGAAAAACGTACTACATTGACGCCAAGTCTTGTCGATCAACAGAGTAGCAACAATAACATTTTAAAATACATATACACTTCTCTTTCAAGTCACGACGTTTGAGGTGTGAGGGTAACCTCCCCCCCCCCCCGCACAAGCAAAGCTTAAATACATACCTCTCTCACCCAACCTCAGCATCCACGTGTTTACTAGCAATGCAATTTATCAGAAGCACTTAAACCGAAGACATGTTTTTTTTAGTCTCTCTCTCGCGCCGTATCCTTGTCAAAAAAGAAGAAATAAGCCAAGTAACACCTGCAAACTCAGCTCCTAACTTTTCTTATCGCAATTATACATAAGAATATTGACTTCGTTGCCGAGATAAACAATTTGGGATTTTACCTATACTGTTAAAAATAACCATTTACTTTGAAAAGTAACAGTTATAACAATTTAACCAAAAAACCGTTACAAAGATACCTGTTGTTACTTTTTTCCCATCTTTAGAAATTTTCTTATCTCGACGTATCTGTAAAGTAACCCGAGACGCATAGCGTTTTCGGTTGTGGCAACATATTCTTCGAAGCATCTTCTTATAACTCCAAGGTCATTATGACTACTAGTTAACTTTAACACAATTTAACACAAATACGCTTTCCAACATGAATTACTTTGCTTTATAGAACTAACTATCTTCTATTATTTCTAGGCACGTATTGGGTAAGATAAAATGAATTTAATGGGCGGTAATAGCAGCACGTATTGGTACTCAGTCACATTTATAACACTTTAAGAATACATAAAAAGGCTGATGCATGAACATCGTATCTTCACCTAGCTGTTTCTAACGAACTTAAACGTAATCGTTTTTTTAAATTCAATTTATTTGCCAAAAGTATACAAATTGATGATTACTCAAGGAGGAAGGCACTGGTACTCGTCAAAAGCAATGATCAAGATGAATTTACAATCATTACACTACAATTAGACAGAGAATGAGACATAGAAACTATTATAAACAGTAATACAGATCAAAGCATTAAAGAACATCGTTCATCTTACGTGCGAAATTACACTATAAAATGTTGGTACCACAAAAACTGGTACACAGGCGCCACAAGGCCATATCATAGCACATAAAGTAATGACAAATATATGTACAATATCAAACAAGGAGAAATTGCCTATCTGCCTGCTAGTAGGACAAGGTATCTACAAAGGAAACAAACTCCTGCTTGTGAGATAGAGTATAAAAAAAGAGTTCAGCGCGGAGCCTCTGTTGAAAAAGTAACAAATTAGAGAGCATATGGTCACAAAGAATTAACTGAATGGTAATTATCATGAGCCACGTCAAAAATGTTTGTTTAGTGCGATGATAGAAGTGATATGTAGGAAAAAGGAGATACCTGGTAATACCACCAGGTTGCCAGGCTTGTTGGAGAAGAAGATTACATTTACTTTGTACATGTATAAGAATTGAATTATATGTGTTACATTGAGTCAAAAAATACATACGGTCATCCACGTTGTGACATACTTCACATAATGTATCATTGACAATTTTTAATTGAATTTTTTTTCCAACGTTGGGATTAAGTTATGAATTAACAAATACCAAAAAATATGAGCTAGGGGATAACACGTAATAAGGTTATAATTAGTCCACAACAGGCCATTGAAACAATTTGCTTGACGAAAAATAGGTAAATGTTGAGGAATAAAATAAGTTTTGAATAAATATTTGCACCAGGTTTGAACAGTCCATTCTTCGGGTTGAGAATGACTAGCAATGGAATATGCAATATTAAGCAACGGTTGCACCATATCAGGGAGAAGCACAGACCACGGCTTACAATTCATTGGAGATTGAATATCCATGAAGTGTAACACTAAATTGCAAATTCCAGCACAAATGGTGTTTTCAGTGCCCTTAATTAAATAAGACAGACGATGTGTTTGCAACGCCATGGCCTGGAGTTGTAAATTCTTTAAATTCATACCACCTTGTGAATACGGTAAATATAACACATTTCTGTTTAGTCTAAAACTGAGTTTGTTCCAAATAAAATAACCACTATGTTTAGTAAGGGAAGCTAAAAGAGATTTAGGAAATGAAAAAATTGCAAAAAATAATAAAATCGACTATAGATAAAGATGTTAAGAAATTTAATCCTGGCTCTTAAAGTCGTAAATAGATTGTAATAAGGAACCATGGCACCGATTGCTTTTTGAACCAATATTTTAGCATTGAGAAATTGTGTTGTCCATATAGACATGGTCCATGAGATGCCTAATAGTTTAAGAGTAGACACTATGGGAAAAGGAGAGGTGATGTTCGTGTGAGAGGGTGAAGATAAGAAGAGTAACTGAGTTTTGTTAACATTAAGTTGGAAACCAGCAGAGTGTTGTAATTGAGCAAATAATGCCTGAATAAATTGAAGTTCTGATGTAGAACGAATAATTACACTGAAATCATCTAAGTAGGAGTAGAATTTAAAATGAATTTGTTGAAACTTCCAACCGAGTAGTTTGGTTTGGAGATAGTTGAGTATGGGAGCTAACGCAATGCTGAAAAAGAGGGACGACTCTGGACAATCTTGTAAGTATCCTTTCTGAATATGAATGGTGGGCGAAAGCCAACGATTAACCTGAAGTTTAACGGTACGATGTGATAATATGTGTTGATATAAGAGGACAAACGGGTGAGGAAAACCCATGTGTCTTAACACTTGTAAAAAATAATCATGGTTTACCAAGTGAAAAGCAGAAGTGCAGTCAAGACTGAGCAGACCGACATTGTCTTCTTTGATAATAGACTGTGTATGAATAAATGTTTTCAAATTCCACAAAATTTCATATATGAGTGGGATATATTTTAAGCCGCCTTGATGTTCATTTAAAATAGAGGAAACTAAAGGCCTTATGAGGTTATAAAGAACTTTAAGTAACACTTTTTGTTCAACGTTAACAAGAGTGAGCATCCGAAATGCATTCAGTTTACAATGAGTAGGAGTGGACTTTTGTTGCTTGGGAATCAGGATGCTAATGCCTTGTAAAAATTCATATTTAAGACTGGAGACATTCCAAATCGAATTATATAAGCGGTATAAAAGAGGAATGAGCATATCCTTAAATTGTAAATACCACTGAACTGTTAAACCATCAGCACCAGGAGCTGCCTTAGAGTTTAGACTAGTAAGATCTACTAAAATTTCATCAGAGGAAAATGGTACTTGCAGCATTTCTGTATCATGAATGGGTAATAAGGGAATATAAGGGGTTAACTCTTGAAATAAGTTTGAAACCTGAGATTTTTTAAAGTTAGATTGAAATTTGGTTTTGACTTCTTCATAAATAGCATTGGAAACCTGGCTACCTACATACAAGTTATCATGGCTATCTTGAAAATGGTGTATCACTCTATTGTTTTGGGTAGTTCGTGCCATCATGAAGGTGTAGAAATTGGGAGGTTCCTGAATACCTAATTGACGAAATGATGTAGCATATAAATTACGAGTCGCCTGTGTGAAATAAATTTTCCTTACAATTGCTTGAAATTGATGAATATCAGCTAACATATTATTAGTGGGCGTATGAGCTGTTATGGCGGCGTTAAGTAACATATGATAATACCTTAGTTGTGTACGCCTTAATGTTGCCTGATGTTGGGCAAAGCGTTTTGAATGATAGATCAGTTGTTTGTTGAGTTTGTTCCATAATATCCACAGTTGAGTGGCGTCAATCGGTGCTGAACCAGTAACAAATGGAGAATGATTAATAATTTCGTATACTAAGGTTGAATAATCTTGATTATCTAAATGTAAATTATTAAATTTCCACATGTATGCTGAGCGTAAAAACTTGGAGGACTGCAAGTCTATGAACCCCACTATCATTGAGTGATCAGACCACATGAGTTTAGTGCAGAGCATTCGTTTTATAAAAGGTTCCAGGAAGTGATTAACAAGGAGAACATCAATACGACTTGATCCAAAAGAGTGAGGATAAGTATGGCCGGGTTCGTGTGGAAAAAGTTTTCGATACACATCCGTAAATTTGTACGTTTGAAGAAAGCGTTTATAAACGGCACTAGGTTTTTGTTCAGAAGTCGAGTCTATTGGATAGGCAAACATATTTATATCTCCAGTAATAATAATGGGGTGGTTACAACGTTGATGAATAATTTTTACGAGATCGAACATAAACACTTCGTGACATAATTTTGTCTGTTGCGAACCACTGGGGGCATAAATGCCAATGATAAGCACTTGGTGAATCCAACCGTAGATGATACGACCACTGGGGTGATACACAACATTGGATAAATTAACATCACCTCTGAAAAAAAAACTCACTCCTCTGGGGTTTGTGGGCAACACGTTATTAAAGAACTTGTAGATAGTTGATACATGTTTGGTATGGAATGGTTTCCGAGGTGATCAACACATCTATATTATGATTCTGCATTTGTTGTTCAAGGTAAGACCAATTTTGAAAATTTGCAGAGCCTTGTACATTGAAGGCGCCAATGCCGTAGGTTTGCATAGTGATTACCACAGCGGCAAGAACAACATGCCAGCTAATAACGCAAAGAAAAGAGGCAAATAATACACTTGATTTTGTCATTTTGAGGACAATACCACTTAAGAATATGTAGACAAAACAAAGTATTCACTTTAGTGCAAAATGTGAACACAAAAAAACAAAATTGAGCTTGTAAGGTCAAGGAGAAAGAGACTTGCACTTTGAAGTAATGAGGGGGGAAATTAAGATTTACGTTGTTTGCCACCGGAATGGCGTTTGGCTTTGGATTGTTTGCGTTTTTTTTAAATTTTGCGGTGTAATATTACTGATTCACTTTGTGATAATTCAACAGAAGGCTTGACATCCGTATTTGCTTCAATCGATGATTCACTCGCTGCAGTCAAAATGATGTCTGCAGCAGTCATACAGTTTTCAGGTTCAGAATTGGAATGTTCTACCACACTGGCACTTTGGGGAGGTGACACGGTGACATGAGAATCACTCGTAATAATGTTGGAATTGACTAGCATTATGGGAGCACTATCTTCTTCAATCGTAGACTGCTGATCACTAACTAAAGCTTGTTCATAAAAATTTGTCAAAAGATCACTGGTTGACGAAAGCGGCACACCGGCAATAGTACTGTTTTTGACTTGCCAAAATTCGACACTTTTATTTTGTAATGAACTTTTGTCCTCGCCAACTTCTTTCGGAAAAGTGGAAGGCGATATGATGGGCTTGGGAAATGGAAAATCGAGTTCAGTGAAAACGGGTGTGACAGGCTTCGTTGTAGGAAGATTATAGGGAGTAAGTACTGTAGTAGGTCCCGTAGAAACCGTAGGACACTTGTCAGAGGGATGAGTAGGATTGCCACATTTTACGCAGTCATTTGTAAATAGTTGAACTTTATATTTTTGTATGACGGTATACACTGGTAAGGCTATTGCATTGCGCCGTAGAAAAACTGTACGCCGACCTGAGTAAGCACCTGAATAATCATATTTTTCCGTAAATTTATGCTGTTCAATTTTAATTACCGTTCCAAATTGTGCAAAATATGAACTCAAACTGTTATTTGGAAAGTCATGAGGTAACGTTGCCACATGTACACTGGTAATGTCTTCCACGACTTTAAGGATTGGCAGATGAAAAATTTGGTTTTGAAAACGGGAAGCTACTTCCTTACCTTTTTTCTGGAGTGTACGTTCCACAATAGCATCCGACGTCACCTGTATAAAGCTAGCGTGTTGATAAGCGTTGAATTCAGTCTGTATCACCTCCTCAACGGCCAATTGTAAATGTTTGATATTGCTATGAATTTCGAGCATATCAGGTCTAAAAGGCACACTTCGACAATTGACACTAATAGTTGAATTTCGATAATATTGATTATAGTCATTCATGTTGGCTACACTAGCTGTTGCGAAAAGAGTGTATCTGTCCACTTCAAAAGATGGTTACAATTTGATTATGTAGAACTGGAACAAATTGGTAAAGTCAAACTGGAGTCGCTATACCCAATTCAAATTCGCTCACACGCAAAAGACGAAGGAAGGAGCTCGCTTTAGAACAACCTGTCGCCTCAGCGACCATGAACCAAGAGCCTTCGGTAAACGATCACTAGATCACAGAGCGCAATATATGTTTTCACCACGGTATAAGGTAGCGCCACTTGCAACCGATCGTCTGCCTTTTGATGTGTGACGTCACAGGCGAGAAGGAAAACTCGTGTGCAACAGGAAAAATGCGATAACTGAGATTTTTGTACGGTGTTCAGGGTATTCTAAAGTTAGGAATTCAAACATGAATATTTATATTTTTGCAATAGTCATGTAATGCATTGTATTTTTATCAATTGCCGGAAATTTAATCAAATAAATAGTTTAATTTCATTTAACGAGCAAATTAATTTGCTCTTGGAGAAATATCCAATGAAATGAAATAAGACGAAATGAGTCAAATTAATCAAAAGAAATAATATTAGCTCCACTCGACCTCACACGTTATATTGTAACTGAAAGCAGTGGTGTAGGCAAAGGGGTACTGCGAGGCCCGTTCTCCCAAGAGGAGAACATTATTTTTAGGCTTCAGCAGCAGTGCTATGAAGCCTTATGTGTCCACTCTGTCCATCTATCGACAGCTTTCAACTGAGGAACTACTAGAGTTAGGAAGGTGGTTGATGTGTCCAGGGGTGCCCAACCCCCCAAAGCTGATGGTGCATTCCCCCAAAAAACCAACAATCTTTTCCCCCCTTAAGACTATTACCCAGAACTTAAATTTGGTACAATGTCAAACCGGCAGTGAACAGGTTCCAGAACCTGCAGCGGAAATTCTTTGAAAACGAGTTTCTCAAAATGGTGTTTTAATGCTACTTAGACTCTAAAATGATAAGCAAAGTATTGTGCTTATTTAGGGGAACTGTTTAAAAATTTTAGTACAATACTACAAAATGGAACAGCTTAAGGCTGTGAAAATTTATTTTGTAGGAAAACATGTTTATAAAAAAGGTTAAACAGTAAAAAAAATGAGAATTGCTAATTGAGACTTCAAAATTTTAAATTAAGAAAAAACGGAAAAATTAATTTAATACTGTTCTTCTTAAAATTACACGACTGGATCCTGGATCTATCGAAGACTTTCGAATTACTACAGTAACTATTACGATATCTTAGCACAGCACACCTTATAGCTATTATGTATCTGTGAAATGAGTAAACAATAGGGATATCTAAATAAAATATTTTAAGTTTAGCTATATCTTTACTAAAATGATATAATTCTTGCAATGGGGTTTGAAGCCCAGAACCTCGGAGTCACCGCAGTCCGCACATAGAGTTTGGGTTCTTATTATTTTATAATCATTAGGAATCGAAGCCCGAAGCCCTGGAATTCAATAGGCACTTCCGTTAACTTGTGCCTAGGGGCCAGAAAGTCTAATATTTGGGTTGATATGTGTGGTATATTCAGTGGGAGACATTTATGTAAGTTTTCAACCTGAAAAGAGCTCCATGTTTCATGAGTAGTTATCAACCCCTAGTAGCTCGTAGCTGCATATGTTATTTTTTTGGTTTAGGTGCTTCCAGGAACTTTATTTTGGATTTCGAAGTGTGGCGTTTGTTCACCTGTCTCTCAATAAGGTCGAATATTATGTCAATTAATCGAGAGAAGTTTTTCTTTCATATCTTTGTTATTTGGATCTTTCCGAATGTTTCTGAATTCATATGAGTATTATGTCCTCTTAAACGAACTTCGCCGTTATGTATGTGGATTGACTGAGTTTCCTTACAAAGATTTCATTATGAGAGTATTTGTTTTCTCCGTGTTTGTAGGTAAAAGTGTAGGGCATTTCCCTTGTTTCATTTTTTGTAATACATATTTTTATTAAGCTTTGCGTACTAAGCTGTTTGTTTGGTGAAATCTGTTTGTTTTTTGCAGCAATATTATGCTGCTATGTTTAGCTTCGAGTGTTGAAGCTTTATGTACGTACATCACAAATGTACTAGCTTGGTAGTCATTCCTAAGGGGCTTAAATAATTTTTAGAGAGTGTAGTATATGTGAGTTTCATACACAAATTTGCTACTGGACATTTTCATCTTCCGAAAAAATATATTCGGTTGCATCATTTGATAATCTTTCCAGGTGCGCACCTGTTATCTTGAACCAATGTGGCTTGCAGTATTTTGTGGGTGCATTTTACTTTTTGGTTTGGACTCTGTTTTATGTTTGTTAACTATGCACCAGTAGTATTTGAGTGCGTGTAATTAAGCAGCAGCGTAGTCCACAGTAGTGGCTAATAATATGTGTTCTCTTTGTAATATGTAATTTTTTGTAATAAGTTTGACAGTGGATACTGGGCCCCTTTTTTTGTACATTTTTTAGAAGTTCAGTTCTGGAAAAAGACCAAACATTGGTGTTTAGTATGCTCAGGGACATAAAACCTAAGCTTAAAGTATCCTAGCAGAGCGGGTTTGTTATATTCTTTGTAATTGTTGTTCATTTGTGTTTTGTCTCTAACACAGAAGTATTCGGGAATATTCCACGAATAATCCATGAATTCTTAAGATTCAATGGAATAGATTGTGCTTGTATCATTTTGTGCTGAGGATAACAACAGAAGTGGTATAGGAAGGGGTAAACCTGATATCTTTTTTGTCTAGTATTAGTGTTTCGCCTAAGCGGCAGGTCCTTTCAGGTTATTTGTTTTCTCTTCACCGTTTACTATTTGTTTCAGGCAGGGTGAAAAAAATCTTTTTGAACAAAATTTATTTTATAAGTTCTGGCTTGATCTTGTCCAGAATAGAATTCTATGACAAACGTTTGTTACAGCGGCGATCTACTTGTGAGTTCCGTGAGCCATAGAGTAAGTGAGTAATTTGTTTAATAAGAAGTTGAGCAACCTTCAAGGGTTCTTTGCTATTTTTGTGTTTACAAATGTTAAAATTTCACTATAATTTTAGGGCGAGTTCGCCAAATTCCTGCGAGAAGGTTTATATTTTTGTCCCAAACAGGAATCGACGTAGTGTTCCCAGAGTTTTTGCTGGGATTGTTGTGCTTTTCATTGAACAAAGAAGTTAGTAGTAGAGAAGACTGCAAAACTATTTGAAGTGTGTACTTCAATGTTTTTGGTTTTTAAAATATAATTTTTATATTTGTAACTAACTTCAGGTGGCTACTTGCGCAGTACTTCATTCATCGAGTACCCAAGCAGGGGTACGGGGGTTTACCCCGGGAAATTTTTGAAAATTAGCTTATCAAAATCGCGTTTTAATGCTATTCCGACAGACGACAGTAAAATTGCTAGTTCGACAGTAGCGTAGAATCCCCCCCAATTTTTTATTCCCCCCAAGAAAGATTTCTAAGTGGCGCAACTCGCGCCATACATTCCCTCTGTCGCTCGAAAGGTCTCGGCAAGACTAGCTCCAACCCGTACATATGATACACATTGAAGGGGAGGCGCCAGAGATAGGGGCAATTTATATCTTTAGAATTACTAGGACTAGAAAAGTGATTGAGGTGTCATTGGAGAGGTTTCGACAAAACGAGTTAAAGCCTGTATCATTTATCCAGATATCAAGGGCAGTTACCAAGTTTCGGGGGAAAATTTTCAACTTTGGAACTACTACGGCTAGGAAGGTTATTGTGTCTTTGAAAAAATTTCGGCAAGATGAGTTCAAGCCCGAATCATTCATCCAGATAGTTGGGACGTTTCTCTAGTTTCGGTGGGGTGTCAACTTTGGAACTACTGGGGCTAGGAAGGTGATTGAGATGTCGTTGGGAAGGTCTCGTTGAGATGAGTCAAACCCAGTGGCGACTCGTGCTTTCAAAAACTGGTGGTTCACTAATTTTAAATACATGCTTCTAAAGGAAAAATCATCAGTATTCTTTGAAAATTTTAACAGAAGTAAAAACAGTTGCAATTGAAGACCTGAATTGCAAAACGTCCCAAGTCCACCCAAGCTCCCGTGATTCTTTGAATGACATTTTTGCTGGCCTGAGGAATTACTAAGCTCTTTATTAATCCTGAAACACGTGGGCATGTATATTTTTTAGTTTCACCTCAAAGCTGCTTAGAGATAATATGCGATTCAGGTCTTTAATTGTGTTAGATAATCTTTTATGCATTATCTAAACATTAGTTTGCAAAATAAAATATGTACATATTACTTTTATGTCGCTTAGTTAAAACGACGAAGAGGCTTCTCCTGATCTTCTAACAAAAGAGGTTTCTTTCTACAGGAAGTCAGCCGTCTTTCCTACATGGTAGAAAATTTGTAAATCTATTTCTGTTGTAAATTTGAACCTTAAAAATTCTTTAAAAATCCTTACCTCGATTCGTTTGTTTTCGTTTTATCTCGAGAACAGGAAGAAGCATTCTCAATTCTTTGATGTTACATTTTTCTTCTGATGTTATTAATGAAAAATAGTTTTGTTTATGAAATTGCACGGAGTGATTAACTGGGACTGTTACGGTTTCCTACAAAACATGCTTGCCTATTCTATATGCCTGGCATATTATCTTGCGCTTCTTCACTCTGCTTCACTCAACAACACACAACAGCTATCCTGACTGAGTTTTTTCCCTCAGTCACACCGGACAAATACCGTGATGGTACCCTCATCTTAGGCCCTGGTCGACACCTTCCTACATATTTTCCCTTCCTCTATCCCGGCCTGAGTCTTAGATGCTAAAAGGCCATAAATAAAATGTAAGTTCCTTACCAACATCAACACCGTTTCTTGTATTGATATAACACAATAAAAAGTGGTGGTCGCCCTGGGGCACCGAAAATGTTGAATTTACACAGCTATCTTTTGCAGTATACTCTCCGCTTATAAAACATTCATAAACAAAAAAATATCGCTGGTATACCTTGTGAAAATTCTTGTATTACATGATTGGATGTAAGTAACCGGGTACTTCATGTTAACACATTTACGCAGTGATTCCGCCAGATCCCTCCTCCAACGTTTCTACAACATTCCACAACTTCAAAATTTTTGCTGTGAAAAATCTTTAGAAACCGTAGACAACTTCACTTACACACTCCCAATTATGAATTTACAGCCCCAAACTGAAAATCCTGGCGGAAACCGTGTTTAAGGAATTCTAAAAGAGCGTTTACATATTAAATAACGTCTTTTTGAAAAGGCAGAAGATTTTTTCGTCAAAATACCCTCATTCTAAACAAACAAACAAAAAATATTTCTGAAACTGTTTCAATTTGTGTTTCTAGCATAGTCTTGAAACCTGTTTTTATTACTATTTCTACAGGAAGCAACTGCACAATACATGCCCGCATACCATTTTGCACGGTCTCTTTAAAATTATAATTTCACTCTGCTGTACTCAACAACACACAAGACGCATGCCTATTGTATATACAAAAGAAAAGAAAAATATTTTAATATTTCTTAAGTTAAAATATATCTTTAACTGCGTCCATTTGACTTCCATTGTGCTTCACGTAACCTGTACTAACTCTCCCGTTTGAATGAAGTATCTCTGAAGATATCCGAACGAAAAACCGAAGTAGTTGTCGTGCTTGCCTGAGCTACCAAGCCATTCAGTGAGAAATTACTTCCTCTTCGTCCCTTCAAGTACCGAAGAGACCTTTTCGCCTCTCTAGGCCACCCCAAAGAAGTCTGTGCAGCTGCATGCAGCACGTTCATTTTTGAAAACCGCGAAAAGCTTCGGAACGGGCCGGGAAACAACCACAGACTTATACACTGTTGAAGACGTTCCATAGACTGAATAGAAAGTGACCATTTTTCACGTTCCACTGGACAGCACTTCTATATATATATATATAGAAAAGTAACAATTTTTACATTTAAAAAATGTATATTTTAGTGAATTAATTTTATTATTATTGCTCTGAAATACCTAATGTTTCAGTGAACCATTGAACCCAAGAGGACCGCCACTGGTCAAACCCGTACAGATCATACACATTGAAGGGGCGGTCCTGGAGATAGGGGGTAGTTTAAAACAGGAAATACTAGGGTTAAAAATGTGGTCGAGGTTTGGTTGGAAAGGTCTAGCCGCAATTTTTCCAACAAAACATTAATAATCTAAATACGATGCTCGCTGCATGCTGAAGCCTGATGATATCATATATGCACTGGGCTGGGCTGGTCCAAGTGGTCTCCACTTCACTTATTTTGTAATAATTACTTTCCTCCTTGCCGATATCGCAGCAGTAGACTTATTGTTCGAAGTGTGCGGTAGGGCACTGTAGATTATGTTTCGTAAGATACTTTCTTTCTTAAAAAAAGAAAAGCCTTTCTAGGAAAATGGCGTTGCTTTAGAATTCTGGGAGTTTCTGCATTAGTTCCATCACAGATAGGATGTAAAGAACTAGCGTCTAAGAAATCAGTAATGACCTTCCGTTCTGGTTGTCAGCCCTCTCAAAGAAACGTTATTTTAAAGAACTTTTACTTGATGGCGAAAATCCTTCCGTAATGGTCGTAAATTCCCGCTTGATAATGCCTTTCAATTCTCATAGCATATTTATTAATACAACATTTCTGCATACGTAAGCTTTAGGTTTCTACACAAATAATGATTATTTTATTATAATTACATTTATGTTCTGACAACTACGCCCTAAGCTTCTTCTGGCCATCTCAGAAGTGGTACAGATCCCCTCCTGGTCGAGAAAATTCTTGAGCAAAGGATGAAGAAGTAGCAGTTAGGTTTCTCTACTATTCATTCCTCTGATGAGAAGAGATGGAAACAATTAGTTTCGAGCACTTAGCTACGAATCCTCACTTCGATTCGTGGTATGTTGTGGATCTGCATGGAATTCGACTGCTTCAACTTGCGACGAACATCTTCGCGGCTTCCTCCTGCGTGTGTGTGTGAGTGACGTAAAAGATGTATTTTCGTACGAGCTAAATTGGCTGGCGTTGGAATAGGAAGAGTTTAAATAGTATTGTTTTGCAATTAAATAATTTTTGAGAAGAAAATGGATTCGGGATAAATTACGAGATAATTAAAATCATTCTTTCTAAGAAACTTGCACGTGAGTAGTTTTATGAATGGCTCTTTTGATCTTTGAACGATTGCGAATGCTAAACTTCAGGTAAGAGACATTATAATACAAAAAATATAATATAATATTATACAAACTTAATGATATAAATTACGCGCGTAATTGACTGCTGATTTCCATCAGCTGTTTCACACTTTCTCACCTGTGACGTCATATGCGCACTTGCACAAGATTTCGTTCAGCGCGCAGGATAAGTAAGCACCCCCTGGTTTTCACAACCATTAGGCCTCAAGTGAGTAGAACACACGTGGAAAGAAGGCGTTGCCTACTCTCGCGCAGGCGCAGATCTCGAACTATAAGTGATTTACATAAATTTTGAGACCGGTTCCTAAGGGCTGATGTTCAAGAACGCTTGCGTTGCTTGCTTTGCGTGCGATGTGGGTGAGTAGCCAATTAAAACACGTGATTTATTGTAAGGTAAGTGTGACACGTGTTTCAGTTGGCTATTCACCCAAATCGCACGCAAAGCAAGCAACGCAAGATTTCATGAATTCAGCTCTAACACCGACAAAAGCTTCTTGCGCAACTCCCAGTTTGAGCTGGTGGTTAATATATCGAGAAATTGATCCAGAGGTCCCGGGAATCCTGGCGTCGTTACTTTTACATATTAAAAAAAAAAAAAAAGAAAATTAACCTTTTGTCTTTTTTATGTATATACGCATTAGCAAATTTAATAAAAGTAATGGTTTATTATACTAAATAGAGGCTACTGATAGCTAGGATGTATATAAATAAACCAGGGCAAGGAAGCACGGAACGTCCGAATGGAGCTGGGCGGCGTGAGCCGCGGGTAGGGGAGCGTTCTCCTGTTAGCAGTGGCTATATGCAAAAGTGCTGTTAAGTTTCTATTTCACATTGTTTCCATGTGGGCTCTCCTTAGAGAGTAGTGAGGGCGAATGGTTCTGAAAAAATCTTGCTCACAGCGTGATTACTTCACAAGCCATCATCAGCATTGATCGATAAAATAGTTACCGGACAGAAAAGGAGATGTCGTACAGGACAGAATCGATGCTATCATGGGTGGAAATCAGAAAATCTAAGGACCCATATTCTACACACTACAACCTTAACAGCCAACATTTTAGCTGCTAAAGTCAACAGATAACGACAAGGGGCCCGAGAAAGATGGAACGCGGAGAGCAAGTAAATCGAACAGGAGATACGGAAAACGATGTTTCTTTTACAAACTGTTATGTACATTATTGAAAGCTAATGGCTATTAATGGATACTGACTGCACAGGAGGCGATACATGCTGAAGGGTATTATGTCAATGACCGTCATCTTGAAAGCATTTTGATTATGCTTTTTTTTTTTAAAAAAATAATAATAAGTGGGTCATGTGATATATCAATCTGTATTGAAATGTTCCAAGAAACTCCATGATTGAATTAGTTTTGGCATAACAATAATCCTGCACGACACAATGCCACCTGAAATTGACCTGGAGAATGTCACTATCACCTACCATTAAGCCTTCTTATAATTGGACTTAATGTATTTGCAGGTTTATAGTGCACTTCATGTTGCGGCCATGAAGATCATACTTCCCCAAATAACTGTATCTCTTCTGTAGCTGTTTGGCTTTCGTTCCTTCAACTATTTCAACAGATTTTATTATTATTATTATTATTCGACTCACACATTCTCGAAATCAATTTTATGTGTCATTTGGTCGTACAGGATTAGAGTTATGCCAAAACTAACTTTATAATAACTGAACTTGAACTTTTAACTGCTCATAATAACTGCTTTGAACTTTTCAGAACTAGTAAAATATTATGAACATCAATCAAATGTATGTACATTAAAATGAGAGGATGCACACAATTGCTGGCACTTCCTTTCATCCTTTGTTTTCCTTCTAAGTCTTCATTCGAGTTCTGAATGCAGAGAAATAAAATAGTATCATATTTTGTACATTAATGGAGATGAAAATATATTTCATTCTTGATTGTATCTTTCATTCCTAGAAAAAAAGTTTCATTAACGAAATTTAGAAAACTGAAAGGAGGAAAACTGTACGTTTATTGTTTACAATATCTTATGTTCTATCTGTAATTTTTCTTTTCTCTCAATATTTTTTGTCTGACTGTGGGGGAGGATAGAAGGAAGGAAAGAGTCTTAATTCAAGGAACATTCATTCACTAATGTAAATCAAACACAAAGACAAGCAAGGGCGAAAGTATTAGGGCAGATTTTCAATAACGCTTGCGTTGCGTGCTTTGCTTGCGATTAGGGTGAATAGCCAGTTAAAATACGTGTTACACGTAGATTACGTAATAGGGAGCCTTAAAACACGTGTTTCAATTAACTACTCACTTTAATCGCAAGCAAAGCACGCAACGCAAGCGTTATTGAACATCAGTCCTCGGTCTCAAAATTTTTCGGCGAGCTAGCTCGATTGTGGAGCAGGTACGTTCAGCTGAGAGAACGATTCAACATGATAGTAGCAACCTACTATTATAGCGAATCCATACTGTATGTCACTTCTAAATTCTTATGAAATATGCGAAATAAATTTCGGATAAGATGATATTTGTGAAATGCTCGAAATAAAATTTGTATGAGATTAAAAGGAAATGTCTCAAATAATCTCAAAATCGAGTGTTTTGTACTTTGAAATATCATGTAAAGTCTTAGCAAATAGTGTTTTTAAAAACTGTCATGAGAAGAACACATTACGTACGTACAGTAGCGTAACGAAATGAGTGCGGGCCCGCCCGCAAAACTTTTATCCGGGCCCCCATTATAAAAGTGTATAGCAAATACAAGTAGTGTTAGTACCTTAAATAATAATAATAATAGTAATTGACTTGCCCGGGGCCCCGCATAACTTCGCTTATTAACAACAACTTAGGGGCGTGATCATGTGTAAAATGCTTAAAAAATCGAATTTAAGTATTTTTGTAATTTTCGGTCGTAGCGCCACCTTGTACCGGATATACACTCTAGAGGTCGTAAGGTGTCTATATATCAAATATGAAGTCAATCCGACAACTCCATCGATATAACGGAATCTTTCGCATAAAGAGTAGTGTAGCATATGATTCTTTGCCATCTTCCAGAAAAGCGAAAAAAAAAGTTGATTTCCGTAGTTGCCCAAATTGTTAAAAATCACAGTGAGGTTGAAAGGGCAATGTCGTTAACTACATCCGTTGCTAACAAATGGGGTATTCCCCTAACATTACAAAACTGCACTGCGGATCAATCAAGCTTTTAGTTTGTGCCTTTCGATACAATATTTCTCCTTAAATTAGATTAAAATTGTATTAAATAATATAAATCTAGAAAATTGAACGCGGGCCCTCTTTTACCTGGGCCCGCCCGCATTGCGGGCCAGATCGTTACGCCACTGCGTACGTACTGTATGTGTGTTGAATCAGTTTCTTTGAAGCAGACAACTAATTTTACATTTTTACAGTAATGTTTATGTGAACTTCCGTTTGAAGAAAATGTTCTAAACCTATTTCCAGAGTAGTTTGTGACAAGAGATATGAAAATTCACTTTTGCCAGTTCTCTTGTATTGTGCATCCGTATGACATTTGGCATTTTAAATGAAAAACTGCGAGTGCACAGAATATGGGCAGAGGGTTTTTCGTGTTTAAAATGAGGTATATTTCTTGGTTATAATATTTGCTACCAAAGAACATGCATTCAGGAGTCTGAGATATAAATTTTATTCACAATTTAAATCTGGTAGAGATAAAGAATTATTAAAACAGAAAGGACATGCTATGGCTACTTGCAGTTACATTTTCGTCTTCATATGCGCCTACGGTTTCAATTTTAAGGCGATGTCTTACAGCTGAATGTGTTGGAATTTCTCCTATCCTTTAACATGTGTTTCTTTTTTTTAAATATCTCAATAACAATTAAAAGAAAAAACATAAAATTTGGCTGGAGGGCAATTAGTATGTTTTCACAGAGATCAGTGATCTCACTTCATTGGAAATTGTACTTACAATTAATGAAAATAAAACTTATTTTTTTGTAATGAAACCAAGACAAGATGCAAGCTTCTTTAGTCTTATTTACTAAGGCAAAAAGAAAAAGGAAACCTCACGTAACTGCTGATCCCGAGGTCAGGTATATGAAATTCAATGTTGCCAGAGGTAGAGAGAGAGGCTTCAGAAATGTCAACCAAGCACAGACAGCAGCGGACATTGCGACTAACAAAACACAAAAACAAAACAACAACAACAAAAATAAATTCAATCAATCTGACTGCGAGAATGCATAAAGCGAGGAAAGAAGACGGAGTGGGCAAAGTTGAACTATGACTTGTTTGTTGTAACCGGAATATAGTCCACAGTAGCGCTCACAAACACAGATCTGTATCCATGGGTACAATTACAAAACATACTGAAAATATAAACGTCTGATGCAGAGGCGGACAAAGGGGATCTTTATCTCAGCGAATAGTTTCCACCCACACTAGAAGCCAATAGAAAGAACGGCGGTAGTTGTTATTTAGTACTACTCGTGTATAGGTGAATCCTAAATCTGAGCTAAGTCTGTGTGAAATAATATGAATATTTCAGAAGGAAACGCACAAAAAAAAAAAGCGCAAAGTTTATCCTTCGCAGCTTCCGAAGAAAAGGCGTTCTGCTAATAAACTTAGAGAATGCAGGGCAGCAACACCGAGTTCCGCACGGATTCAAAACTATTTGGCACCGTAGCTCAGCTGGTAGAGCGTTGGAGTCGCATTCAGAAGGTTGAGAGTTCGAAACCAGCAACCGCCCATCCTTACTGAGATTTTTTCGTAGTTTCCTTTGGTCACGCCAGCTCAGTACTAGTAATTTCTTGAATAAGGCCAGGGCCGATTATTCCCTGCCAAATCCTTCCCTTCGCGTCCGTTATGTGTATTGTATCTGGAGTTCGTTGAATACACAATACATTTCTGAATATGAGACTATTTACGATATCTGTTGACAATCAGACCAGAACCGCAAGTAGGGGAACAAAGGAGCCACATACTCTGAAGGCCGGGCCGAAAGGCGCCAAATGAAGATAATGATGGGACGTTGATAGAGCGCTCATTTCGTTGATAGGAGTCGTCGGATCGATCCCTGTTCATGCCATGTGGGCTTTGTGGTGGACAAACACCGTGTGCGTGGGTTTTCTCGGGGTGCTCCCGTTTCCTCCCACTTTCTTCATTCCACCATTTCATCCCATCATCATCCACCTGAGCCATGGTTGCCTAAAGGCATAAATTCATTCATTTGTAATTTTATATTTCTTATTTTATTTTTATTTTGGGACCCTCCTAGCCACCCCTACCTCTTTGTCTTCTTGATACAACTTTGTATCGAGTACCTGAGAGGTACAACGAATCGAAAACTGATTCTCCACAAAGTTGGGGTAGGCCATCTCCCGTTTCGTCTCCCCGCCTCGATCCCTGCTCGGCATCGAGGCACGGAGTCGATAGGACCTGTTTACTCAAAGTTAATGTTGTTGGGAGGGCTATAGGGGATATTTCTAATAGCCCAGTTCCCGGCGGACAATCCTGGGCCCTATTTCCGCGATTGGGGGGAATTAACTTTATTTTATTTTTTCTTTTCATATACATTGTTTCCATTAGAGAGACTTAAGTATTACAATTTACAGCTTAGCTTATTATTTTCTTATTTATTTATGTATTTATTATTATTATTATTATTATTTATTTAATTAATTAATTAGATTCTTTAAATATACTAATTTACTTGTAGCTTCTCTTTTATTTAAATTTCCATTCATACTCAATCATTTCCATTATTATTATGTTCATTACTTATTCTTTATTAATTATTCATTCTTACTTTGTTTATCTATCTATACCTATAGAGTTATTATTACTTGCACAAAATCCTCCAATGTATATCTATTCCCAATACTACTATAAATTATGATACTATCTATATTCCCAACATTACTGACTATCCCTAAAAATTCCAGCCTAATAGCTATCATCCCCTTCAATAACATATTATTATTATTATTTCCTGGTAGTCTACTAATTTTTATTTATAAGACACATGGACATCACATTCAATTACAACACATTCATACATTCATTCATACATCTTCAGGCGATTGTGTTGCTTGGTAGAGTTGATTCAGGCCCCTGGGCAGCGGGATCTCCTCCAGATCTGTCGATCGGGGTTGATTCCAGGAGCTCCTGCTCTTCTTCTCTCCATATCGTTGCACCAAACAGCACTTAGCACTATTCCACACACTATTTCACTAATTTTCTTCACACACACTTTCACTTAGAACGCTATTTGCTCTTTCTCTGCATCCAGAGCTTTAGTGCTGTCCTGACTGTCAATCGGCAGCAGCTCGGGGGCTTTTAATATTATTTCTAATTTTATATACTAATTTTATATATCCAGCCCCCGTAGTCCATGCGGTAACGTCGCGGACATTGGATTACCAATGAGTACGTACGTAATTCGACTTCGATACCTACGGCCGACCATCCTAACTGAGGTTTTCCAGAGTTTTCCTCAGTTTCACCAGGTGAATGCCAGGATGGTACCTAAAGTGGGGACCTAGTCGATATCTTCTTTATCCTTTACCTACCGCATCCCGGCCTGAGGCCAAGCCCAAGATTCTAAAAGGTCATAAATTCAATTCAGTTCAGATTTTATACGATAATCTCAAAGAGTATCTATCATCTTCAAACTGAATCACACACACACACAGAGGGGAGACAGAGAGAGAGAAAGAAAGAAAGAAAAAAAGAGAGAGAACTTGATCTATAAATATATTGATGAGTACATGAAACAAGGGATGAGGAAATATTAGTTCTTTACCTAGAGCACTTTCACAAACATAAGTCTAAAGCCATGTCCGAGGGAGGGATAAAAATCGTCCCCTTACCCTCGACTATAATTTCAACTGCGGGTGACATAGTTTGCGCCCTTGTTAATCTTCGCGATTCGATACTTGCGTGCGTAGTGAGACTGCAATAGGAGTATGGTAATTGTATAAACATGATGAAAAATGCAAATCACGCCTACCTTACAACAAATAGGCACAGTAAGAGAAGAAACCTTTTTTCTGCTAGGTTCCCTAAATGCTAGGGTTGTGTTCATATACGTCATTACGTGCAAATATATCATTTTCAAAAAGTTACTGAAACTTATTTTAAATAAGAATATTTGATATTTTCACAAATAACGTACATGAACAACCGTGAACTGGAACAAAGAGTGCTGTGTTGTCTTCTTTATAACTGGACGATCCTTACTACCTTGATATTACCATGTATGTATCAGTTATGCATTGATTTAGACTACACCAAATTTGACATGTTGTAAGGGTTTCCAACGCCCCTACGCGAGGTTCAGGTTTTGGACACTGAGGTCGGGTGACTGCTCCCCGGGTCAGGATGTTGGACCTTAAGGAAATGGGTTATTGGTTCCCGAAAGAGTCAATAACTCATTACCCGCAATATGTTGCTTTTGTTTTGGCATACCTGAAAGGTGGCCTCCACAATCACAACACTTGAAGAAGGATAGCTCGTAATTTGGATGAGGAAAGGTGACGCTAGGATACTAATTGTAAGGTACTCTCCAAACATTCCCTCGGGACGGATTCCAGGGCTTTAAGGCAATGAATGGAAAGGATTTAGAATAGGAAAAGGGAAATTTGCACCTAAAAGAAATAAACCAACGAATCGCATGGAATACTCAAATTTTCACGGAACGCGCAGGATGCGAATGCATCGTCACATGCTGATCTGCTGTAAAAGAAAATCCTGCGTACCGGAAGAAACTTACATGATTGTCACCATCCCATCTCGTGAGGAAGTTTCACACTGAAAAGGCTGCTTCCTCTCACGAATGAGGTGCACAGGAGAACAATGCTCCCAATTTGAACAAAAGAATCGAGAATGGTTAGAATCCTGGAAGTTTTCCCTAAGAGAATTCCACATTTAGAAGGCTGCCATGCAATAATGCTGAAAAAGAAGGTTTTCACTAAATTCCTATTCTAGACGCGGCGTATGGCCTTGTCTCAAACGAAAAAAAAAAGACGGTAACAAATTGTCTTGTAAATAAAAAGAGTTGGAGTTCGGTAACACTTAAATAGACTTTATAACAACTTAACTTGAAAAATATTAACAATTAACAAATTTTTGCTTTCTCTTTTCTTTTTGAAAACAATATAAAGATGAATGATGACTGATTAGCCCAAAAGACTGATATTATGCCGGTTTCTTCGAACAATGAATGTTTGTTACATGAAGAGTTAAAAATACAATGGAATGCCCTTATAGTTTTTCTTTTCAAAAAGTAAACGTTACAACATGAGACTACTATGGCAAACTTGAGTATGTTATGAGAGATTAGCTCTGATTTTCGGAAGGTCTATACTTCTTTAATGAAAGTAAACAAACATGAGTTTTTGAACGCTAATTTACAGTGTGAGCTTCTCTCCACTAGTAACAGTTCTGATCAAGTAAATAAATGAATGGAGGGACAATCCACATTTTTACCTGTTAATAACATTTGGCATTTTTGACAATGTTTGTAAAAAAAGAATTTCTTAATGCTTCCTTTAAAAAAAACTGAATACTCTGTATCTGAAATAATGCACGTGACTGACTGCAATTGACACATGGAAATAATTCTTACACACTACATACTTATAAT
>JAGDQP010001371.1:9636-59061 GCA_022664845.1 Lepisma saccharinum | reverse complement strand
ATATTGTTCCTTAGATATAGATATAGCTGTCGATCTGAGCTCAAGTTGCCTATTGCAAGAATAGTATAAAATCATATTGTTAAAGCATTTCCTGATTGACCATAGGAGCTTTCCTATAACGTGATTTACTCAATTAGTTCGTGCTTTGAGGCTTTACGACTGTTTCCGTATAACTGCAAAAATGTGTTAAAAAAATCGAAAGTAAAATCAAAATAGCAAAATACTGTTAACTCACTCACTCTATGGGCTATGAAATCGGAAGTTTATCGCCGCGGTAAAAAACGTTCGTCATTGGGTTCAATCTTGGGCAAGATCAAACCAGTTTTCACCTCGTACATCTAACTCTGGAAGATCCCTTCTAGTATTGTACCAATGGTATCTATTATTTCACCGAGTGAATGCCGGAATGATACATTTAGTAAGGCCCTGGTCGTTACCTCCCCCATTCTCGTGCAGCCTGAGTCAGGGAGGCCTAAAGACCATAAATAAATTTAAATTCATAAATGGTCTCACATTCAGAATATATAGTTCCGGGACCGGGATGAGCCTTTTGTAATGGTACTTAATACCTTGGATTCCACACTTGTTATGTAAGAAGATAGTCCTATTCTTTATGTTTCTTAGGGCGCTGGGAAGGATAAAAACATTGCGTATTTATTTTCGCTTGTTCCTGGAACATTCATATTGTTCCACACACACAAGCTTGATTTTCTCTCCTACTTGTGACTTCATAAACGTATCGGTTGTAGCAGCAAACAACATTATTCTGATTGTTATTGTCTTTTCTTCATGCCTCGAAATAAAATGGGGGGAGTCCATGATAGTTTCACTCAGCTTCAAGACTAATACTAAAAACAACTACATTCATCCTTTTCTTGCCTTCTAGCATAGTGTCCACAGGCAACGTATTCTTCTAGTGTGATGAAGAAAGAAGCAGTTCCCAAAACAAAAAGAGTATAAAACAAAACGTTCGTGTTTGCAAGCTTTTGAGGGCACACGTATGAATGGCTGTGGGTGTTATAAATAAGCTATCCCGCACCCTCCTAGTTTTTTTTCTTTTGAAGCATTCTACAAGACGATATCATTGAATCATACATGTATACATATGTAGATATACGTATGTATGTATCTAGAGTAAGAAAATTTTCATACGCCTGCCAACCCCTTTTGTAATGAAGATCACGTTTTGGGGTCGGAGTTCAGAGTGAATAGAAATTGAATGAGAAGAGGAGGGGGTTCTGATTTATTTCTTTTTTTTTTGCCACAGCTAATGAGAAGAAAAAAAGCGGTGATTTGATTTTAGCAGAGATGAGATTATCTTATCTTCGGATTTAGTAACAAAACATGTGGAACCACGATTCGTTTTGGAATTGCACAAACTTCTCCTCTGTCAAATTGCAAAATTTTCTGCACAGCCATTGTTAAGATATTTAAAAAATAAGAAACACATGTTAAAGGATAGGAGAAATGCCAACCCATTCAGCTGTAAGACTTCCCCTTAAGGACACTCGCTTGCAATACACACGCATCGAGACACAACGTACTCGTCATTAAAGAAAAAAAAAGAAAAAAGAAAAGAGAAAAGGAAATAAACTGTCTCGTCGCTATGTGAAGACTTAATCCCAAGCAACTCCTGGATACGTATAGACAAATGTGTCAAGTAGCCTTTGTGGACGTCGGCTGCCCTACTCACCCTTTTGATGTAAAATTGTAGCCACTAATGGACATAACAGGTGCAGATAATCTTCCTTTCTTGACGTAAATGTAGTGACCGCTGTGTCTAGACGACGGTGATGGAGATGGCGCCACAGAAGCAGATGGTAAATCGTATACACAGTCTATAAACAATGTTTACAGCATTAGGAAACAATAGGAAACCGCTAAACTAGTAAAAAATTCTTAACATGTTACCAATTTTGTTATGATGAAACTCGGCATAAGTTTCAGGACATTCATGCAGATTCAATTAATTTTTGCATACGGTGTATATTAAAATTAATAGATACAATTGTTCTGAAATTTTAAATTAGGTTTATGGAGGGAACACACTTACTCTCGTTTGATAAAATAATGGATTTGCCATAATATCATAAGTTTATTGAGATGTGATGCATTTTGAACCCTAGCGATCTTTCTACTGCGTACATAACTGAGTGAGGTATTATAGAGCAACGCAGTTCAGCTTATGCGTGTTAATAATTTTAGGACCATCACGTCCTGCCTATTTTTTTCTACGAAAGATTAAGTTTTCAATGACTGAGGGTGGGGTGAAATTGTTTTCTATCTATCATACATTTAAATTTGTTAGGATGTTTTCGATTACGATTGATTTTGATCTATCATACACAAGTTGGTTTCACAAATTTCCAGTTGATGATGTCATAAAAACTGCATATGGGCCATTCTACACAAATGGGACATTTTGTGAAACTGCATTTTTTTCAGAAAAGATAAGCCCGAAATTATTATTTTTCCCTTCTGTTTGTTTCTTAAACACTTCTTATAACTGGGCCAGTTTCTATCCACTTTCACATTTTAATAATATTTATATTATTTAGTCTCAAATATGCTTAATATCAACTCCATGAATGAAACTCACCTTCATTTTCATGTTTAAAACATGTTTTCAGTATCTGTTTTTAGTTTTCCAGTTAATTTTCAACAATTATTCTTCAGAGTAATTTAGTTCGAAACGCGAATCGTAATTAAATCGAAAACTAACATTATTATGAGAACTACATTTACTCAAACACATGAAACCTGCTTTTTCCTCACCTCCATGTACTGACAAAAAGTTGTAATAAAAGTATGAAGCTGAGAACACTGCACAACATTTTTGCATGCGTTAGACAGGACGTATTCAGATTAGTCTCGCTTCAGTGGAGCTAGAAGGAAGATGTTTTTACAGTCGACTTATTATGGAAAAGAAAGTTAATATCAGGCGTGTCTCTTATTAATCACCAACTCCATGGAACTCATAATCATATATTATAATTTCGGTTTCCTGTAATCATGAGGAAAAGTCAAATAACCCGAACACTTCATTCATGTTTCATTGTAGAATTCCATTCTCACTGTAAGGAACATGGCAACGAACAAAGTAAAACAAGAAACGCCAACTCCATGGAAATTACTCTATATTTTGTAAATGGAATAAATCAATACCAGTAATACAGTATTAATCTCTTAAGTTCCTTCAAAATGTACCCAAAACTCCTCCATGATTCCTACAAACTAACAACTTTACAATTTAAAATAATTAAAATAAAACACACACACATTTTTACAATGCCCTGTTTCTGGAGAATGATCCATGTACCAGAAGCAGAAGAAACCTTCTGAAAGCTGCATGAAATATTTCACTTTGGACAAAAAAAAGTTATTTTTCTATAAAATTCTCTAATCATTGTACGTCCCGTCACTGCCCTGGTTTGATCATTATCTACGTCGGTATTACAAGGAAGCATTTCAAGTATAGTTTCTTAAAGTTGGCCACCCAAGCTCAATGAAAACTAAATATGAAGCATGGCTGCTGAACTGAGTTTGAGAAAGAAAAGTCATTCAAGGTCAACAAACAAAAGTATCGATAAATGCGAAAAGTTTTAGCCTTTTCTAATAGCATACAACGTGGACGAATGGTTAGCATATGTACCTGCTGAGTTATCTCGGGTTCGCCTCCAGATGAAGTGTTTTTTCTATATCTTTGGTGCAATTCCATTTTATTTTTTAGAAGGCACTTATAATTCTACGGTAGGGGGATCAGGGCAGTAGTATTACATATGATAAATGTGGTGCTAGTTGTTCGTGCTATAAACTGGAAACAAAAAATTGAACCTGTTTTGTATGAGGCTGCAGCACTGAAGTATTCTGCAGAATAGACGGCGTTGAGCTGAGGAGCGTTTCGGGAAGATCGTGTATACGTATGTGTGCAATAAGATAAACACATAAACGTTGCAGATCTACAGTTTAAAATTCTACAGAATACTGAATAAAAGAGATATCTATTATCTTTCTCCACCTATGAGAATTTAAACATTTTTGAAACACTGATTAAGATACTATTAAACTTTATACCTGTGATTAAAAGAAATAAAAATTAACACTACCAACTCAAATCGATTTCGAGATTTCCATGATTTCTGCGAAACATAATTACATCATTACTAACCTGAACCCTTTATGACCTGTTTCTGTTAATCTTTACAGTAGTGTTTCTTTTCTGTGTTTACTTTTGCCGCTTTCGAGTAAACCTTGTTTTCCAGACTTTAAGCAACGGTAATATAGTGCATTCTGTTAGTATAAAATTTGTGAAGTATAGTTCGTATTTGGATACCAGCATAAAATTTTGCAAAGACTGTCTCCAGCATGACCTTGTTAAAAGAAATAAAAACATCGAAACACAACTTGTATCCAAACCCTTTCCACGGAGGGGGAAGAGGTCTATGGCCATGAAGAAAAAAATGCTTTGTTTTTTAACATTTTCTTTCAAATAATGGCAAAGTTTCTATAAAATGCTTAAGGCATATAGAGTACCGGTACTTAAAATTATTCAGAAAGGTCATACCTTTGGTATTAGGCCCTTTTGTGGCATACCTAACACAAAGGAACCTTATAATCTTGCTAGGTCCGTCGATCTGTCTGTACGTGCCCAAAAATAAATCTCAGTAACCTCAAAGTTTAGAAAGGTGTACGTGTCGTTGGAAAGGTCTTGACTATATTAGTTCATAGCCGAGGAACCGTGTTGATTTGTGCAGTATGACAGTGTTGCCAACCTATTTTTAAAATTCGATTTTTTAATTTGTTTGCATTGCCTTACACATACATATTCGTACCAGATATTTTGCATAAACATTATTGGACACAATAGTAAAAATACTGTGGACGTAACTCCATAAGTACTTCAGTTGTTAGTGTTTCCAAGCTATTTTATAAAAATTAATATCAATGTGTCTAGCATGCCAGTGGCGGCCGGTGGTTGTCTCCACTGGGTGTTGCACTCAGGCCCTCCGCCAACCACAAAGAGTAGGGTGCCACGAAAAATTAGGGAAGGGTTTGGGCTTACGAACGTACATAAAATTAAATATTTGTGATGGGGCAAGGAAAATTTTACATGGGCTCAGCCCCACCCTGGCTGCGGGACTGGACTTTCATGTGAGAGAGGATTGGGTAGCTAATCAGTCACAATCTATCAACGTAGAGTTAAACTATGTAACGTATACACAAAAGAAGTAGTGATCAGATTTTCAAATAAAAGAACGTTAAGTCAGTTAGTTACGATTTTGAGAAAACTTGGGAAAATGTCGTAGGCCTAGCTAAAATATTGAGATTAGAATTTGATAATTTGTCACAATTTTTCGTGTCTATAAATGTGTATGACTATTATTGGTATTGTTAATATCAGTTATGGAAACTGAAGATTCACTCAAAGTTTTCTCCAAGATTTTTAGAATAATAAAATCAAACAAACCCACAGCTTCTGACAGTGATCGAAATTCTTCTGACGAATGGATTTAAGACAGTTCGTGAAGAAAGAGCTTTCTAAATTAAATTTGTAAATTGAACATAATTTCTCCACAGTTTGTTTTGGAAAATTCCAAAAGTAACTTGGAAATTTCTCTAAAGTAAACAGCGTGGTTGCCATAAAGTGCCATATGAGGTAAAGCGGGATTTTGCTTCGCAAATAACACATCGCATACTTCCTTTGCATCCCTTGATGAATTGTGTTTGAATTTTCTCTTCCTCAATCTTCACTGTCTTATTTATGCATTGAATAATATCCTTTTTATGCTAATAATATGGTTTGTCTACTTCCAGTCTAAACTAGTACGGACCAAATTTAAAGTTCTAACGTAGCTTTTTACGCTCGATATCATTGTGTGTCCCGTTTTTATTTATATCTTAATTCTTGAAAAAAAAAGTAAAGTTCAGCAAGTATAATAACACTTTTGGAAACGATGGTCGTCAGAATACCTCTCCATCGTCAGAATACCTCTCCAGGTTGTAGCAACGTCCAAAATGGTTGGCCGTGAAGGATAGTTTGAAGGTTGGAGACTTAGTTTTACTCAAAGAAGAGCATCTTCCACCTTTGAAATGAAGACTCGGAAGAATCAGTGTTACCCACCCTGGACCTGATAACTTGGTTCGAGAAGTTACAGTGAAAACAAAGGACGGGCAATACAATAGGCCCATTAGAATGATATCTCCCTTACCATATGACTCGGAGTAATATCGTTTGTGTGTAGGCTTATTATTTCTTATCAGTTTCATTGAGAGTTCATACTAAGAAAGATTAGTGTTTGCCTTGTTTCATAATGTTTCTGAAATATTATTAGGCCTAATATCTCAGGTGGGCGGTATGTTCAGTCCGTTCAGTCAGTTCAGAGAAGAAATAAGTTTCTGGCAGAACACTGATCAGAGAACAGTGTACAGTGACGTAGTAGTCTGTGAGAACTTTACAATCGTTTTGTGTCGCAGTTTTTCGTGAATGTTAAGCGTACAAACACCTCCAATTATATTTCATTTCAGATACTGTTAAATGCATACACACCGAGGAAGTCCCTTGATATCATCTTAGGCACACTAACATTATTTTTTTATAAAATAGGTTGGCAACACTGACAACTGATGTACTTAGGAAGGAGAATGTCCGCAGTATTTTTACTATGGTGTCCAATAACGTTTATGCAAAATATCTGGTGCGAATATGATGAATATTTTTGTAAGGCAATGCAAACAAATTGAAAATTCGAATTATAAAAGTGGGTTCTCAACACTGTCATACTACACAAATCAACACGGTTCCTCGGCTATGAACTAATATAGTCAAGACCTTTCCAACGACACGTACTGAACTTTGTAGTTACTCAAATTTATTTTGGAACGGACTTAGCGGGATTATAAGGTCCCTTTGTGTAAGATACGCCACAAAAGGGCCTAATACCAAAGATATGACCTTTCTGAATAATTTTAACTACCGGTACTCTATATGCGTTAAGCATTTTCAGAAAATTTGCCATTATTTGAAAGAAAATGCTAAAAACCATTTTTTCTTCATGATCATATACTCCTTCCCCCTCCGTGTATAGGGTGGAGTTTACAAGTTGTGTCTCGTTTTTTTTTTTTTAACAAGATCATGCTGGAGATGGTCTGTGAGTCTGAGGTCTTAATTTTTCATAAGGTATTATTCTCTTTTGCGGTATTCCTGTTTGTGTGGATCACGATTTCAATCGTCTGGTAGTAGTGATTGTAGTCATTATTTTAGTATTATAATTTTGTGTTAATGCAGAGACTATTTGGTTAGTGGTCTGCCAGCTATGGTAGACCGGGCTCTTGGCTGCTTGGCCTACAGTATATTCTGTCGGTTACATCTCTTTCCATTTTCCCCAAGTTTGTTTGGTTGATCTTCCACTTGGGAAATTTTCCTGGTTTCTGGACTTTTCCGGTTTACTGATTTCCTTATTCAGATCTGGTAATCATTGCTTCCGTAACCGGGTTTCTTTGTAAGTTTCATGTTGTATCTAATACATTCTTTTGGCCCTAAAAACGGCCGAATGTTTTTTTTTATTTTCGGAATTACTACACTTTTCTCGGTCATTTAGTTTATTTGTATTGTGAATTGCATTGGCAAGTCCCCATCCAAAAATTAAAGGCAAAAACGGCTGTTTCTGGGGACAAAACCATGTATTAGAGACCACATGAACCGTAAACTTTTAATCAAGCTCGGTTACGGAAGTAATGATTACCATATCTGAACAAAGAAATCAGGAAACCGAAAAAGTCAAGAAACCAGTGAAATTCCCCCAAGTGGGAGACCAACTAAGCAGACAAGAGGAAAATGGAAAAAGATGTAACCAAAATATATACCGTAGAACAAGCAGCCTAGAGACCTGTCAGAACATGACTGGCAGACCACTAACACAAACTGTCACTGAATAAACAAACATTTAGGATACTAAAATAATAATAATAGACGGTTGAAATCGTGATCCACACATATCGGAATATCGCAGAAAGCAATAGAAGGAACAGATTCTGAAAGCAGTTGATACACACATGGCCAAACCGCCCTGAGATAAAGTTACCTAAAGGCCTTAAAACTAAATTCAAATTCAATTACATGGCCAAGCACATGAGTACAAAACGCCTCACAGAACAAAATGGCAAAGCTAACTGGGAATACTGGCAAACCGCTAGAACAGAACCGGAATCACAGCAAGCTGGTAAACTTATAGAACCATAAAAAGAAAAGTGAAAACTCCTTTATTGAAAATACAAAGAAAGAGAATCAGAAGGCTGGTGTGAACAGGATGGATCGGGCTCCGAGTCTCATATTACAATATAAAAAACGACCTAAAATAACAAGAATTAACCAACCTAACGATATTATACTGTCTGTATGGTTTCTTCGGCTAGAAGGTTAAAGGGAGAGGGTACATATTTTTACTACGTAGTTTCCTTCAAAACTGGCTACCACCGCGGAGCTGTAATAAATTAAAACGCCATAGATCCCCGATCATTGCCCAAAGTGGCTCATTTTGCTCACAATTGTTGTGAGTGACCAACAGACAGAATGACGAAGTTTCATTTGTATAGTCGTAGTCAAAGCGTGAGAAAAGTCAGCTTTCTCTTATTAGTCCAATGTAAAAAGCGATTCCCCAAAGGAATGTTTGGTTTATCCGATTTTTTTTATGTTGTATGGAACCAAACGGTTTGATCGTTGTTTGGCGGGAACAACTATGGTATACGCTGGAATATTTTCGTAGGTGTACTGTAATTTTAAGTGTGGCAAACTGCCTGTGAATTAGGAAAAAATATAATTTTTCCGTAAAATTTCAGGTTTCTTCTTCTTTCTCTAAACATGGAGCACAATCAAAACACATTATACAGCTCCAATATGTGTTTCATGAGATTTTCAACGAGGTATTATATATGACTATCGGTCGACTCTAAAATTTCCCCCATCCAAAACAATTTCCCGCTCGAAATTACGAAAGCTACCAAACTTGATATTCGGGTTCCCATTTTAATAATCTGGACAAAATATGGACTAAAATAACACGCCCACACGTCTTTACCGGCTGAATCATACAGTCCGTGGAGTTCTTCATTATGCAGTCTCATCCACTCTCCAGTCATCTCGTCACGAACCAGTCGGTATATCTTTCTCAAAACCTTATTTTCAAACGCACGTAATTTATGTTCTTCTGCTAGTGTCGTACTCCAACTTTCGCAACCGAAAAGTATTACCGGCAGAATAACCGTTCTGTATATTTTCAGTTTCAATTTCCTTGATATTTATAGCGATGTTAGAAGCTTTTGGACTGAATAGAAACATGCGTTCCCCGATACTAAACGACTTTTTATTTCTTCCGTGACCTCATGTTTGCTTGTTACGTATGCTCCCAAGTATTTAAATTTGTTTACTTTCCCTATGACCTCACCCTTAATTCTTATGTTTTTTCCCCTTCATTCCCTGTATTTCGGCCTCTTATCATGTATTTTTTTATCTATGTTTACTTGTAGTCCTATCTGATCTCACGCTTCTACTAAGACATCGATGTTCCTTTGTAGTGCATCTATATCATCAGCGTATACGAACAGTTGATGCAAACGATTCAATGATAGGTCCTTTTTGTCTCCTTTAATTTTTAAAATCGCATATTCTAACACAAAGTTAAACAGTAGTGGTGACAAGGCATCACTTTGTTTCAATCCGTTGCGAATCTCGAAACTATCTGACATATTATTTATTACCTGTCCGTACTCTGCTTATGGGGTCGCTGAGACACCTCTTCACTAGTTGAACAATTTTTTTCGGTATTCCAAATCGTATCAGGATACTGTATAACTTTTCCCTTTTGATAGAATAATATGCTTTCTTAAAATCAATGAATAGCTTGTGAACCGTCCCATTGTATTCCCATTTCTTCTCCAAAATTTGCCCCAAGGCGAAAGTCTGGTCCAACGTGTACCATTTCTTTTAAATCCACATTGGTGATCTCCAATTATTTCATCTACGTATACACTTAGGCGTGTTAACAGAATATTACTTAATACCTTGTAACAGGTTGGAAGTAACGAGATTCTGCGGTAATTATTACAATCTGATTTATCGCCTATTTTGTAAATCGGAACTATTATTGAGGTTTTCAATTCCTTTGGGAACTCCTTCTTTCTCCATATAGCACTTATGAATTTATGTAGTTCCTTGATTAGCGCCGTTCCTTCTGCTTTAATTATTTCGGCTGGAATACTGTCTATTCCTGGTGATTTGAAATTTTTCAATTTCGTTACCGACATTTCGATTTCGATCTCGCTAGGTTCGGGAATCCACTGTTCTGCGGTAATGATTTCAAATTCATGTGTTCCCCGGTGTGTACATTAAGAAGTTTGTCGAAATAACTTTTCCACACATCGACAATTTTAGTCGGGCCCGCCTGAAGATCTCCACGTTCATTTCTAATCATTCCTAACCTCGGCTGGTAACCTTTTCTTAACGAGTGTCTTTCTTCTTACCCCTTTGTCTAGATCTCATATGTTATCATATGTTCCTCAGCCTCCTGAATCTTTTGCGTCAGATATTCTCGCTTTTTGTTTCTGAACCCGAGTGTGGCGTTTCGTTTCGCGTTACTGTAGTGGTTCGTATTTGCTTCGCTTTTATTATTCAGCCATCATTGCCTTTCTTGTTTTCGTATTTCATGAACCTTAAGGAATTCATCAAACCAAGGTTTGTTTCTCTGTTGTTTCTTCTTATCTACACGTTCCTTCGCTGCGCTCTTAATTGTTTCACGAATTGACTCCCACATCTTACTTACATCAGTTTCATTATTAATATCATTCTGATTACAGAAAAAATAAATCTATTATATGATGTAAGGACACACAGAAGTCTATCCACAAAATGCTTCAAATTCTGGATAGCAATACAACTAAACTTCTCAAATATCACTATATTGACAGTTCTTTTAAAGTCCTAACACAATTTTCCACATATATTAATCTATCCCAACGATATTTATCGTTAGTCAAAATACTTCTTTAAAAATACTAACATCGTATTTTAAATACAGTCATCCATTTTTTAGTGTCTAACTAAAATCTAGGAGAACCTAGATGTTTCCAATTTATCGTTTTCTCTACAATATTTTTACCTTTGTTTCTGAACCAGAAAACAAACTAGTTCTGTAACTATTTTAAATAGTTTTACAACTATTGTCATCCACTTTGTCCCTTTTTTTAAAAAACAACAAACTCCCATTTCAAAAGTTCTTTAAACTATAACAGTTCCGTAGCCTAAATCTTTTAAAATGCGCAATAACAAACTAACATTAAATATCGTTAAACTATTTCTGTTCCATAAACAAATCACTCATTTATGAATCATCTTATTATTAACTGACAGATTAATAAGTTCCTTCACGATCAGAGTCACAGTCACTATGGTTCAATCCCAGGTACCAGTCACTACAAACAAAATTAACTGTAAAAGATTAAGTCTAAAATAGCTTGCGTGATAAATATGCATTCTGCCGTTTCACACATTACACAATAAGTGTTTGTTAAACAGTGTCCCATCTTTTGCATTGAAGGTAATCTGGATTTATAATGTTTTTCTAAAACAAAATTCATTTGTTTATAAGTATTCTTTTCGTTCTTTCTTCCTGATTACATCCAATTTAAAAATTTCTCCGTCAATCTCCTTATTACTCAATACTTCTTGTGAACTATTCTCTCTCTCATCTTTCTCTCTCCCACTCTTCTGTTGAGAAGAATCATTCATCTCCTTAGACCAGAAATCTTCATCAAAACCAGCAAATAATTCCATTTCATCAATTGGATCAGTATTTTTAGGAACTTCATTAGACTGATAAATGAAAGTGCTTACTTTTAAAATCATATTTTTGTTCAGATATAGAATTAATAATATATCGTTTACTATTTAATTCATCGAGAGTGTCATTAGTTTCGGTTGTTTTAAGGTTTTCAGCGTTAAGTTTGATTTAATTCTAAATTACATAATATTTTATTTTCAATTCGTGACTTTTTAACAAGTGTATTCACAGTAAAAGAAGTAAGTGCATGCTTTTGTTCATGATTCGTTTTGTTCCCTAAATTATGAAGTTGTTCTTTCAAAATAAGTATTTCCTTGTGTAACAGATTTAATCTCTCACTAATTGAAGCTTGTTGAACTAGGAGGTTTGTTTTAACATGAGCTTTGACAGAAACATGATCACTTTTCGGAGTAATATTATCAACCTCAATTAAGCGACGTCTTCATTCAGGATATACTTTATTCATTCCTTGTCTTCCCAAATAACATAGGGTAAATTGTATTTAGTAATAAAAATAGTAAGGAATGTTGTAAGTTTGCATAAAAACAAGTTATTACAACCTTTGCCATTATCGGTAGTTTACTTCCTGAAATGGTTCTTAAAAATACATGGGTAGGTAATTTATGTGTAGTTAATTGAAGTCTTTTAGCTTTAGCAATGTCCATTAGGTTATAACCTGCTGCAGAATCAATAATTGTTTCAATATTCTGATTCTTAATATACAACATGGTGGTAGTTGGTCCATTCTCATTAGGAATATTTTCATCGGACACATAAGATATCCAGGTATCGTCTATTCATATTACTGCTTGAACTTCATCATTCTCATTTGTCTCCAGACTTTAATTAGTATCTGTATTTATATTTATTGAACCCACATTAGTTATCTGCTCTTGTTTACGCTTTTTAAAACATTGTGACTCAAAATGTTTTGTACGCTTGCAATATTGACAAACCTTAGGAAAATGTTTGTCATTTACGCGGAAAATCAGTAAAACCACATGCTTTACATTTAAATTTCTTTTCTGTACTTCTTCCAGGATTCGATGATGAATCGTTTTGATTTTTAATGGCCATTACCGAAATTCCACCCATATCTAAGGATCTCATGGCGTAAGATAATATTTGCTTTGTGATTCAATAGCTTCAAATTGAAGAGCTAAAGAACAGGCCTTCTCGAAAGTAAGATCATCATCTTCAATATCGTTTTCGTAGTGATATGTCAAACACACCTAGTACAAGTTGATCGTTGTAAGCTTCAGTTGCAAATGTGCTAAATTTACACTTAGTTGCTTGAATTTTTAAAATATCAATATAGTCCTTTACAGGTTGATCGACTTGTTCTACTAGTTTGTGGAACACATATCGTTCTGTAGTTAGATGTTTTCTAGAATAATTTCAGCAATTGTTCGACATCTTCGAATTTCGAAGTTTTTAATTCGAAGTACGGATGAACTTGTTCTTTAAATTTTGCATACAATTCCGAAGTGAAGGATGTCAAAAGAATTTGGAGTTTTATCTCAAACTTAATACCATAAACCTCACAATGTACCTAGGTAGACGAAATCTTTCAAGATAATTCCCTATGTGTTCTCGACTTTCATCAAAAGTATTAAAATTCTGTTTGATATCAGCCATCATATAGCAAGGTTAATCTCGTTTATAACTTTGCACTATCACGATCAAGAAAAGAAAATTACTCAAATGAAAGTTTATCCTTCTTTCACTATTATTTAGATGTATGAGTCCAACCGACATTCATCCTTACTTTACGGTAAGACTAAAGTATATCTCCTGACTTTGTGGTATATTTAAAGATAATCTCATGAGCAAGATTCGAAATCCCATACTGGAGCCGCCAACTTTGATATTTCTCGTTTTTATCCTTGACAGCTTGTTTAATGAACATTAGCATTCTATCCCCAAGGCGGCCGAATAACATTCTTTAAGAGAAATACCAAATACTAAATAAATATTAGCATTAAAAAGGATAGAAGTTGGATTCGAAATAGTATCTCATTAACGCACTTTTATTCTTATTACAGACAAAATAAATCTATTATATGGTGTAAGGATATACAGGGGTCTAACCACAAAGTACTTCAAATTCTTGATAATAATACAACCACTAAACTTCTCATATGTCACTATATGCATAGTTCTTTTAAAGCCCTAACACCATTTCCACATATATTAATATATCCCGACGATATTTACCGTTAGTCCAAATACTTCTTTAAAAAATACTAAGATCGTATTCCAAATACGATCATCCATTTTTTAGTGTTGATTTGTTTATTTGTTTGTTTATTTAACTGCAGGTCAATATTTAAGACCTATAGCGATGCTCATTGATATATTCGCAAATGTTTATATATTGTTCGTATCTATCTTTTTTTTTTTTTTTAAGAAATTCAGTCATACAGTCCTTGTCATTAGTCGCCATCTCTAGAACTTTCCAAACATTACCTCACTATATCCACACTGCACTTATAAGGCTAAAAACACGTATAATTTTGATGATTTATAGTAAAAACAAAAAATGTGGTTTTTTAGTGTTGAACTAAAATCTAGCAGAACCTAGATATTTCTAGTCTTATCGTTTTCTTTACAATATTTTTACCATTGTGTCTGAACCAGAAAATAAACTATTTCTGTAATTATTTTAATTAGTTTTACAACTATTGTCATTGTTGACTTTAGGAACACTTTGTGTAGTCCATTACATGTACAATAGTAGCAGATACTTTGTACTCACAGATAATGTCCGCCCATAAATGTGTCGTATTTATAGCTGCTATATATGTAACTATATATACGTTGAAATAACCTTAACTGTTTTCAAGAAGTACTAAAAGATAAGGCAAAGAGCAGAATAATTATTCTGTTGCAAATTCAGAACTCTTATCTCCGTAAGCTGTACAAGTATGAACGCATATCTATAAATTAGCCTAAACACTTCTAGAATATAGAGATGAACACAGTAAACCATCAAACCGTTTTAGTATCATATTAAGGAAACTGCAGTATTTGATAAGAACAAATAGCAGTTAGCTATGCGAACTACTAATATATTTAATATTAAAATATTATATTAATTAATATTATGTTAGATATATAGAAAAGAATCAAATTAAATCTTTTCACCACAAATGTATTTTAATTAACGAGATGTCAAAGTAGCATTCTTAAGAAAAGCCTTGTTTCGTTCCATCATTTTTTTGCAATTTCATATCTGGAAATCATAGCCATACTAAGAGGATTCGTTAATCAGATTAATATCCAAAACCGCATCTTAAAGGAAATCTATATATCTACGATTCCATTTCGAAACGAAGTGTACCTGTAGAACAAGAAATCCATTTTTCTCGCATACAGATCACCGAAGACATTTTAGGTTTAATCATATTGTACAAATATTCATAATACTCAGTATGCAAATATATGCATCATTGCTCACAAAGCATTTCACGAAATGTTACATTGTGAAAGATTTTATAGTTATCAACGTTTAGTTATATCCTGAGATATTTGATGCAAGCATGATAGTATCAGTGTGACTAATCACTGCTGTAAAATCCGTTTCTTTCTATCAGGTTTAGATTTTGAGAAATAGGGAAACCAATAATGTTACATACAACTGGCAGAAATGTACTAATAATGTTACATAAATATATGAGTGATTGTATGGGCATGTGGTTAACGCCAAATCGTGTGTAGAGCGAATGGTATTGAGGTAAGCGTGTTCCTCAACCAATCTCTAAGATTATTAGCAAATGACTTACAGCACAACTGTGGAGGCCCACGTTTTGTCTCAACCCTACAAGAAAAACGTCAATAAGATCATAAAGAAAATTACATTGACAATTCGCTAGGAGAATCAAGGTCATAAAGGTCGTACACCAAAAATTAACTGCTCATTTCACTGAAAAGACCCGATATAGGAACTGGATATTCTTACGCTAATATTGAGTGCGAAGCGTACAAAAATGTATCTTTTATGATGCATTTTAAAATAGTCATTTCTGCTTTATTTCCGAGTTTGAATAATACATTGGCGAGTTGTAGCATCTCCCCTGACACCACAGAACTCCAACTCTACAGTCTGGTGGTGCAAACTCCACGTAGGGAAGTGCCCAAATATGTCTGAAATTGCCCCCTTTTTCTAAGCAGTGTCCGCTTTTCTCAAAATTGAAAAAAACAAATTATATTTTCGAATTCAGCAGACGAAAAACTTTTAGCAACAGCAACTAGCTCTCAGGAAAGAAAATCTGTGTTGCACAGTGATTTGCTTTATCCACCTTCAGATGCTGAAATCCAAGATATAGATTTTTCTTCCAAGTTGACTAAACAATGTCAAGTACATACGACAATATGCAAATATCGAATAATTTGATCATAGTCTTTGAATTAAGACTTTAGTGTTAAGTTCAACTAATTATTTCATGTTTGCAACTTATTAAATCACCTCTTCCTTCTAAACGGGAATTACATACGATAGATTACATTAAGAGATTAATTTCATTAAGTGTAACTCTTAGTGTTGCAGTTCCATAATCGATCACTTCGTATAAATTCCAAGTTCTTCTCATGGATTCACTTTTAAGTCTTTTCGAGAATTAATTAGTTCCGTATTTCTGAAAGAGAACTCGTTTCACACAAACCATCATAACTTAGCTTTGAAAAATAAGCCTAAGACTTAAATTGAATTAACAATTGCATCTTCAATACGCATACAACTATTTTCATTACAAGGTTTGCAATGCGTCTAGATTACAGTGATTATATTTACGTAGAAGCTATGTTTTCACCATAATAGCTATTCAAACATCCTTCCACTTTTTCTAAAGAATATTGAATTCCGTTCATAGCTATTGATTTCTGTTCATTTCCTGATAATAGTTCAAAATCCTCTTCCTGTTCATTATCTGATAATGTTTTAATTTCCGGTTCCTGTTCATTTTGATTTTCGAACAAACCCAAAGATGGAAAGTTAATCAATAGATCATTATCTTTTTCTTCAAGAATCAAATCACTTTAAACAACATTTACTTCTTTCCTTTGCTCCTCTAGAATTAAGTTGTAATTACTCATAGAATTGGTTGAAGATTTTTCTACATTCTACAATCATCCTGATATTACTGTTGGGGTTCTGGGATAACTGTATGATCAATTGTACCTCTCACAATCAAAATGTTTTGGTGGTTTCCTAATTCTGGTAGACTTACGTACTGTTGTAGTTATATTATCTGGTTCATTATCTATAGATTCTATTTTAGTCCACCAATCAAAAGTTGATTCAGTTTCGAGGTTATCTGTCTGAAATGAACATTTTCTCAATTGATGCCAATACACCCGGCGGAGCCTCTCATTATACTGGACCATTGCCATCCTATTTCGTATTATTTTGTTTTCTTTGGCTTTTATATATTATGGCGTATGATTGAATTGGTTTCTTATCCACACCAGATCTACTTTGAGAGCTTTTGTAGCCACATCATCAACAGGAATTTTATTATATTTTTGTAGCATTTTATGATATAGGCTATTATATATGGTACGTGGCTTATATGAAAACATAAGTTCCGCAGGAGACCGATGATTTAATTTTTGTGTCTGGGCAAAACGAATATCTATACTTTTTGAGCTATTTCATCCCAGTTACGTTCTGTGAGGTTTCTGGAGATTCGTTTCAATAATAACTCCTTGGGCATGCCTTTCTACCATACCGTTACTTTGTGGGTGCCAAGTTAGAAAATGATATAGAACAATGTTTTTATTGTAGCACAAAATTTCAAACTCAGCTCGTAAAGGTTGTCCATTATCTGTGACTAATATTTGAGGTATTCCAATTACACCCATAATATCATTCAAATGTTTTCTGGTTTCAGAGGATGTATTATGTTTTATGTCTACGTTCAACCCAACGTGAAAAATACTATCTACCCATATCAGAAATTTGTCTCCAGCAAAGTCAAAGAAATCGAGAATACATTCTAACGGTTGTTTAGGTCCCAGCTGTTGTACTATTGTTTATTTTTTGATCGGTGCATCTCCTGGCATGGAATACAGTGCGCAAAAAAAATAGCAATTTCCAATTAAATTGAGGGCCACCAGTAGTAGTATCTCGTTATGGCTTTAATACGTTCTACACCAAGATGATTTAGATGTAGACCCAATAATACTTTTTGTGTAAAGGAAGGCGGAATTATTAAACGACGTCCCCACAGTAAATAACCGCTTTGTACTGTAATTAGATTTCTTCGTTTGTAATACTCTCTATAACTTTCACTTTGATATTTCTTTGGCAGAAATTTAGGCCAACCTGACATTATCCAATTATAAAATTGTTGTATTACTTCATTTTCTTGAATTTAATTTATGAAATCCTGAATAATTGAGGATTGGTCGTTAATATTAACAGTATAACATTGAGATTGAATGTCATCTCCTGTCGATTCGTTTTCTTCCAAACTGGAAAGGCAATCAGCCACCTGTACATGCTTACTATACTGAATGGTGTAATCATAACAAGTCATGAAATGTGCCCATCGAAGTAAACGGGGATGGGATGACGAAGAGAATCCTTGATTTTCACCAAATATCAGTTTTCTGGAAGAGAATCTGTGTAAACCTCAAAGAGACGATCAGAGAGATATTTATGGAACTTTTTGTGCCAAATATCGGAGAAAGAGCCTCTCTTTCAAAATGGCAGTAGTTAGTCTCAGCTGGAGACAAAACCGAAGAGGCACATGCGACCGTCTTGAGTTTATCATCTTTTGTCTTATTCACAGTTGGACTCTCAGACCGTACGGACTGCCGTCAGTTATAAGCACTACATGTTCCATGGGTTAAATATATGTAGACATTTAGATTCCCTAATTATTTTTTTTTGCATTAGAAAACTCTTTTGCATGACTCTCTGTCCACAGCCATTTACTATTTCTCTGTAATAATTAGTTTGAATTATGCAATTGACGAGTCAGATTAGGCACGCTACGCTGAAAAAAGATTAACATTGCTAGGAATGATTTAAATTGATGTGTATTATTAGGTGCTGGACATTTATTTATCTATTGCTTTGTGATGTCTATTAATAGGTTTATAGCCTTCTGACGAACTAATATGACCCAAATACTCTACATTTTCTTTAAAAAACTGACATTTATTTTACTTAACTTCAATATTAAGATTTCTAAATTTGTTCAGAACTTGACGTGTGGGTTCATAGCATTGCTCCTCTCTTTTCCAATATAATCACATAGTCCAAATTGGCTTGTGCGATTGGGAAATTTACCAGGTGTACGGGTTAATAATTTTTCATTTTTTTCTGACAAAAACTCGTTTAATGTAGGAGGAAGGTACAAAATGGTTTATTCAAAGTATAGGCCATTGAATATAGTCACACATTTTCTCTATCTCTCTGGCAATTTGTAGACGCCCTCCCAGAAAACTGTACATCTTTTGAGGTGGTTCAGTCATGAAGCCACTTTTCAGTCTCAGTAATTGTTCAACTATTGCATGTAAAGTCCGTGAGACGTCAATGGAAACAAGTGGTAGTCGGAAGAGGCCAATTTTAGTGAGTACGGCGGGTAGGGCAAGAGTTCCCAGCCAAGTGCTGAAATTGTGTTTTTCTTTATTTGTGATGGCGTTGTCGTGTTGCAAAATAACTTTGGCGTATCTTGTAGCCAATTCTGGTCGCTTTTCGATCAATGAGTGATTCAAATTGATCATTTGGTGACTGTAGCGAACGGTATTAACTGTTTCACCTGGTTTCAGAAGCGCATGATACACGACATCCTTCTGATCCCACCAAATGCACAGCATTGTCTTCTTTCCAAAGCGATTCGGTCCTGCGGTCGTTGTTGATGGTTGTCCTGGGCCAATCCATGATTTTCAGCGTTCTCAATTATCGAAATATATCATTTTTTCTTTTCCAGTAGCGATCCGATGCAAAAACGTCTTTCTTTCATGCCGAGAAAGCAAAGTTTCGCACACCGCTTTTCACTTTTCCATCTGTCAATTGTGTGGTACCCATTTGTCTGCCTTCTGGATCTTTCTCGTGGCGTGCAGACGATCACAAATGGTTCGGCGACTAACAATTAACCTCTCTGCCGTTTGTTATTGAGTTTTCATATCGTCTTCGTCCAACAATGCTTGCAATGCGGCATCTTCATTTGTTTGGTTGACTTGGGTGTTCTTTGTCTTTCAAGTCAAAGGCACCACGTTTGAATCATCTAAACCAACGTACACAAGCGTCTTGCATTGGGACATTGTCACCGTAAGTTTCCACAAGTATACGACAGCTTTCACGTTTTTCTTTTCATTGAACAAGAAAAGCAATACGTGCCGCAAATGCTCTTTATTTGGCTCGAAACTCGACATGTTTACCACACGAAAAAAATATGAAGCAAACTCGAAATCGTTTAAACATCAATGGTTTTTCGAAAGGTACTGTCATAGCAACAAAATGACCTAAGACATGAGACTGTGAACTAACCCTTGTTTCCAACGCCATCTCTTTAAAACAAATAAGAATTATTAACCGGCACACCTCGTACTAAGGTATTATTCATATTGTTTTGGAAAATGAAATGAACGCAGGTGAGTCCAAATGCTAATCAGTTATTAGAGAATAACCCCCAAGGCGTATTAATCACAAGCAATTTCTTCGATTCCTCGTCAAGTTCTAACTGCAGGTAGGCTTGGTTAAGATCTAATATAACAAAGCTGTCACATCCCTGTAATTTTCCAATCGTATCATCTAAAGTAGGCTGGAGAAATACGTATTCTTTAAAACCGTGTTGATCGTTGTTTTAAAATCTTAATAAATACGAATGTTATTTGTGTCCATTTCTGGTACCACCACAATAGAAGTAGACTATTCCGAGTAAGATACTGGAGATAATATTCCTTGTTTCTATGGTATTTGTAAATTTGATTTTACCTTATTCACGAGAGTGTGTGGAACATTATAGTGTGTTTTTTTTAAGTGGAATAGCATTATTATCTATAGGTATGTTTACTTTATATACTTTCATCGGAGTTACTATACTAAGTTGAAAAACATGAGTATTTTTGGCTAGTATATGATTTTTTAAATACTGTTGCATTTCCCTTTTAGGATTCGTCATGATTTATTTGTATATCTTTGATACCTATATATTCTTGCCTAAAATAATCTTTCCAATGCGGCCATACAGTATCTATAATATCTCGACCTAACAAAATATTTTTAAAGGAGCTTGGACAACATGAAAATAAGAATGAAATAATCTATGACCAATCTGTGTTTTCTTAAGTTTCTTAACAATCGTTCCCTACTAACTGCAATTAGGTTAGTTAGCATTGGTATTATTTGCTCTGTACTTTTTATTTTCTGGAAAGTATCTCAAGTCATAACACTTGCGGCTGGTCCGGGATGTCTATTTCCGCTGATAGTACAGTGCCATTTATGTTCAATGTTTATAACCAGGGAACATTACTCTTTTACTTCCTGCACATGTTTTAGTTCTAACCAGAATCGATTTCTCTTATTCCTGTTTACTAGATGCGGTTTTAACCAAATAAAAAAATCTATACTTTTTGGTGAATTCGTAACACTACCATACGTCGCCAAATTTATTAAAATATTATATTAATTAATATTACGTTAGATATATAGAACAGAGTCAAATGGAATATTTTCACCACAAATATACTTTTATTAACGAGATGCCAAAGTAGCATTCTTAAGAAAAGCCCTGTTTTGTTCCATCATCATTTCCAATTTCATATCTTGAAATCATAGCAATACTAAGAGGATTCATTAATTAGATTAATATCCATAACAGCATCTTAAAGCAAATCTATATATACGATTAATTTTCAACCCCATATTACCTGTAAAACACTAAATTCATTTTTTGTATGCACATTACTGCAGACATTTTAGGTATAATCATATTGTACAAATATTCATAATACTTAGTACGCAAATATATGCCATAATTACTCACAAATCATTTCACGAAATATTGCCTGCTTTATACAAATTGCTTCGGATGCTAAAACCAAGATGTGGATTTTTAATCCAAGTTGAATAAAGAACGTCAAATATATGTCAATACGCAAATATCCAATATTTGATCATAGTCTTTGAATTAACATTTTAGTGTTTAGTTCAACTAATTATTATTATGTTTTTACAACTTATCATTTAAAAAGCGTAAATGCCTTTGCAGTGCATAGTAAATGGAAGTCTTCGCGAAATAGGTTTAATTTTATGCATTAGCAATGCTTTAGTTGGAAAAAAATATTCGCGGGAGCTCACTTTCATTTCAAAACCGCCCATATTGGTTGATACTGCGCGTTACTTATACTCGACTACACCATCTTATTGTAATTATCTTTACAATTTTCTTTATTAGTTGCTCTAATGCTGCAGCACATTTCATCATTTCTCTCTGATTCTTTGAGGATATATTATATAGAGAATAGAGTTTATCACAAAATAAGTGAAACTGATTAATACCTTGGACGTAATTTCCCGTATCATGCGCTGATAATTCCAATTGGTGATTTGAGCAATGTCAAACAATTAGATTTTGAAATATCTTTATTAACTCAGCCGCAACTCCATTTTTTCCCAAGATCACTGAGACTTCATCAGCAACAAAAGCAAGTAAGTTTGTTTCAGAAACTCTTCATTCATTCCATGCGAGCTTAAATTACTTAAAATTGCATCGTTAATGGTTGCGATTGTAGTGTGATCAAGTTCCGCAAGATCCCAGAAAAAAAGACATGATTTCAAAATTTTCTGAAAGTGCACACCTTAAACAGATTACAAACAGTCTTTTGCTAACTGTAGTTGATTAATCTACAAGAACACCAAACGTGATGTTATTTTTAATTATTATTTCCGCAACTTTCTTTCTGATTTTTTTCACTATGTGGTCAGTTAAGTTTGCACAACTGAAATTTGTATACAAACTATATCCATATCTAATCCATTTATTTCCAGTAGTTTTATATCACAAGGAAAATCACCAAGGGTCTATTTTGTTTGGCAATTTTGTATGCTGTACGGAAAATCTTCACTGTTGTGTCGTCTAGAGTGGATGCGGTTACGTCTAAACTCTAACCAATAGGATTTTGACTACTAATTAGAACAGTTCTCAGACGCACGCAGCATTCCCTCTAAAAGTTTGAGTACGTAACAGGCATAAATAAAGCACTTCTTAGCTTCGGTCGTAGCGGTATCTAAATAGAAGGTGTTCAGGGCTTACATCTGCGTACCAATTCAGCATTCGCCTGGTGACTTATGCGGGAACATATTTAGGGTTAAAGAAAACACAATAATTGACTGTGCATGGAGTTTATAGCTAATGAGATGAACGAAACGCACAAGTGGCACGATAGCAAAATGTACTGTACCTTTTAATTGCATCTCATCAACTCATGCTTTAAAACTATAGTCGCAATGCAATAGAGAACGAAACTCAACTCACCTCAAGCAAAACTGTTGTAATGACAGAAGACAGATTGAAGATAGAGCGGTGTAATTTTGATAGTTAGTTGGTGATGATTTGAAGACTGATGTTCTAAACTCTGACTGGCAGAATGACGACGCTGCAGAGCTTAACTGGATAACAATTACAACAAGATGGTAACAGTTTGTAGCTGGACCCCAAGTGACCACAAACGACCAAGATGGTGTCAGATGTCCTGCTTTTATAAATTTTCTCATCACACGTTAATTTGTTTAAGATAGTTTATAGCCAACTAGAAACACTAATGTTTTGGCAAATAGGAGAGAAGGTGCTGCTCATTTCGGCCTACTGGATACAGGACCCTTTGACTCTCTGCTTGCTGAAGTTGTACCTTGAACTGTTTACTGAAGGATTCTAAAGGTCTTGAGACGGCTGCCTGAATGAACTATGGGCTTTGCTCTACCAAATTCCTTTAAAACCACATAAAGTATTTCATACAAATGTTGAGTTCTCGTTATCTTTAAATTTAGATTAAAACAATGAATGATTTTTACCTAAGAACAAACGTCTTGTTTATAACTTGCTTCGTGCTTTAAATACATACACAAATAAAGAATATTTCATTTACATAGGTATTTGACATAAAAATAAATTTAAAACAACATGCCTTACACGACATGGTGTCCAATCGTTTAGCATTCATGTTGTCTACTGACACTTCTAGTTTTACTTTATGTAATTCGGTTTTAATAGATTACAGGTTTTTGTGAGATATGGAAACTGTGTGTTCGTGATTTTTTTTTCAGACTCCTTTGCTGCTTCGTTGTATCTCCACCATTAAAACTAACCTTGCAATCAATCCACTCTTTTGAAAATTTAATGCTTGCTCCTTTGTATGTATCCATCCCCACTTGGCGGATTTGACGGCAAATATTACAACTTAATTCCTTTTATTCTACGACTAACCATATATTCTGTTTTGAAATATCTATACTAATTTTCAGACCAACATTCGGGAAGCAACGCTGAACTAATTGCCTCTTTAATATTGCTAATGTTACAAGCGTCTGAAAGTGTCGTATCAGTATCACCGGTACCACGTGGCGACTGTTCTAAAAACTTTTTCTTCTTATCTGAGTTTTCTTCTTCGTCTGGGCTAGATCTTCTGGTTAGCCACTTCATTTAACTCATATTAAAAAAATAAGACTTTTATTACCTTTAAGTTACTATTAATTTCTCACCAAAAACTCGCATAACGAAACACGTGCAATATCACAGGTTGCAAGGAAAAGAGCAGCATGGCGACGGTCAACAGTATCATTCACGCTCTGAAATCGGCAAACTTCGTATATGGTCGTATCACGCAGAAAACCAAGATCCAAATCTTCAGAACGTTCTCGCTCCAGTATTATTTCAGTCTAGGTTTGTTGCTTTTTTGTGTCTATGTTTTGTGTTTTCTGTATTGCAAGGAAAACAAATAGCTTTGCTGTATTAAGGGGACTTAACTTCTTGCTGAGTGCTTCTAGCTTGATCTAACGGTTTTCATATAAGAAAGTTGATCCGGAGGACCTGGGGTCGAATTATGGCGTGGTTGTATTTGCATTTTTTTTTTCAAAGATATGTTTTTCTTTTCTTATAGGCATTAGGAAATTTAATAAAATTGGTGACCAAGGGTTAAGGTAGATTAGGTAAGTAAAGTTCGGGACTTCTTTTATTAGAAACGCGATTCGCGTGACCACTTAGACGTCACCCAGTTAGGAATATTATTCCCGCAAGAACGACGTCAGATCGTCCCTCTCTTCTCCGCTGTCTGCTAATGACCATCAGTTCTTAAATCTGCATGGCCAACATTTTTTAAAATTAATATTACCCGGAACGCAGCTCCGGTGAGCTCCAGCCCAACTAAAGCATTGTTCATTAGTTTATTTCTTTGTCGTAGTACACCAATAAAGTGTACGTTTTACTTAAAAACAAGAAATGAATCCACGTTATTTACGTATTATACTGTTCAATTTTGGTTACATTATGTTACTTTATATTTAAGTTTTTTCACTTTTCATGACTAGTATTTCATTGAACATAAGTCGACTATTTGACATTTACGGTCAAGAAATAGGGCCCAAATCGTATATTACTTCTTTCCTAACCACCGGGTGTTTCAAAACAACATCGACAAAACCACCCTATGAGATTCCTGACATGAAAATAAGACATGGTACCCTCGAAGACTTCAAACTCGCTCTATCCAAAATTGTCGATTCCAAAACTGTGCAATGCGTGACTAAGGAATTCCCCAAAGAAAGTAGGGGTTTCCAAATATTCTCTAGAGTAAATAGAGTCTATGGGTCAATATAAACACGAATAAGACGATTTTTCCTTGAGTACAGATGTTAAAAGTAATTACGGACATCTAACCCGGCAATGACGGGTTCTTTCACTGAGAAAATTACAACGAGCGTTATTTAAAATATATGTAATTTATTATGAAACCGCACATCTTTATTAAGAAATCGTTCCACTATGGAAATCTGTTTGAGATATCGACTTGACGCAAACGGATTTACTGTTACTTGCTGGATAGTAGTCCCGTTCATTCCTATTTCGACCCAGCTTTACTTCAGAGAATTTCTAGAGATCCCCTATTTCCTTTGGGTAATCCCTGCCACTGCCATTGCACAATTTAGGAATATGCAGTTTTAGATAGAACAGGCCTCAAATCTTTATTATGCCGCCTCAGTTCTGTTGTTAATTGTATTGGAAATATCAATCTGTAGGCTTTATTCTCCACACTTTCGGAAGCCTATAGCGCCGAAACGAAACACTTGTGCACCTTCGATAGTCTATACTTTTTCCTTAGTTTCATGCCAGGAATCTCGTGATGTGTTTTTGTTGGTGTTATTTTGCAACAGCCTGTAGTTGACCATATACGAAAAAAAAAATCAATTAGTGGAGTTCTTATTAATTCATGCGGGCAGCAAGGACGTGCTTCAGGCTTTACTACGCCATAATTTCGGTTTACCTGTACTTTACGAAACAAAGTACCCACAACATTCCTTTGTGGTTCTTTCTTTGTCCACATCTTACAAATTTCGAGGAAATAGAACGTTGAAGCAAACAATTAACGAGCGACCAGTGCGTTTAATGTGGTAGCAGGTTTAACTTTTGCTTTCATTAATATCGTAACAAGTATCCAACAGAGGAAAGTTTGAATCGTGACGAAGTTTCTAATTTAATCCATGATTAATTAACAAAACACCTTGAAAGGCTAACAAACTAGAGACTTAGCTTGCAATGTTAATTTATAAGACAAATTGAATTTCTGCTCGTATTTATATAATGCTTCTACTGTACATTTATATATTATTATAATTATCACGTATATTGTACATAATCTATCCATGTATAAATAGACATCACTATATATAATCTACATAATACTGTATTATTCTACACAGCTATCGTAATTTAACATTTAAAGAAAACCATGTAAATACTCGTACTAGTAATATACGTGAACTGTTGTATCAAAGGTAGGTTTTATACTCAAGTAATTTGTTTATGATTTGACTTAGCCTGTCTAGATAAAAACAAAACATTAAATATTTTCTGGAATATTCTTACCCATTGTGAACATTAAAATTGTAATGAAATGTTGTCCATCAGTTTTCCATTTATTAGAAGAACTACAATAATTCAGCAACCTGTTTCTCTACCTTTAACTAATAACTAAAGAATATTTGTTGACTGGGACTTACATTGCGCAAGAGGAAATTAAATATAAGGGCTTATATCCATCCATCTATCTATCTACATACAGAGGGGGACATAAATATCAATCCATTTGTAAACGGGTGTAAAAACACTAAGCAATGGAGCAAAATCAGGGTTGTAGCGAGATCTCTTCAGTCAGGAGTTCAATAAATTTTTAGGGGTACCCAGATCTCTTCAGTCCGGGGAGGGGGGAAGGTAAACAATTCTAGGGGGCATGCAAAGATTATGGTATGTAATTTACAGTTATTTGTTAGTCACTATTTTTAATTATCGCATGAAATGTGTTTCTATTTTTTCTATACATGACAGAAGAACACAACTATATGAATCTGAACAAATGATATAACCCATATATGTTTTATGCTCACTGTGTGTGCATGTTACAACAAATAACGTTTACCAGTGAGAAACATTTGAATTTGAGTTTATTTATGGTCTTTAGGTATCTATGATCCTGGACAGGATAAAGTAGAAGAGAGGGTGTGGGAAAGAGTCGGCTAGGATCTAAGTTGAAGGTATCATCCAGGGATTTACCTCGCATGATTGCGGTAAATCATAAAAAAAAACACTTCAGAATGATCGGTCGCTTGTATAGAACGCAGGAACTTACAAATGTGAAACCAAAGCTGCACCAAATGATATGCCCCCTCGGTGGTAATAAACATAAAAATGGTTTCAAACAATACGAATTAAGAACCCTGGATTTATTCCTTCTACAGTCTCTTGGCTTAACAAGCAACCTCTGGAAAGCAAAGTCGACAACTGGAATTTTATACAGAAAATGCACTTCTGGAAGGCTAATGTTCTACGCTGGGTTTGGAAAAGATATTATAGTACTTTTCTAAAAGATACATCTTGTACTCTTATATAGGAAAGTTTGTTTTTGCACGCTGATGAAGCAAACCTTCTGCGACTTGTTTGATAAATTTGTTCTTTTGAGTACAAATCTGATATACAAAACAATAACACACCCTCCCATATGGAGCTCCCAGCAAGCCAACTAGTGTCATTTTAGTCCAACTAAAGATTGAGAGGTATCCAGAAAGATTGCCTTAAAACGCTTCCTTCGCACTTTAAAGTAAGCAGAGAATGCAAAGCAGTGCACCCCCAAAGCATCAGACTAGACTTGATCAGTTTTAAACAAATCACAGGCCATCCACAGAGAAACGTTTCAAATCACTCCACCAAAAACAGATTTGACCGTAGATAAGGAAACTACCAAAAGGAGAGCATAGGCCCAGTTAATTTTGGGAAAACGGGAAGTGTACTACCCGCGAAGTATAAGGTGTATAAAACAAGCACCTAGAAAGAACTACAGAAAACAAGGGTGGCTGACGCTAATATAACAATGTAAGTCTGTAACTAACAATCTAACGAGAAGATATACGACCTGATAAAAACCCTTAAATAAAATTAAAATTCAAACAAAAAGCTCTGCAAAGACGCCTCTTCTCTGCCTCACAGATAAACTAAACATTGCAGCACGTATAAGGTTAAGAAACAGCTCAACCTGGTACTGAACACCCACAGTATTGGCCAAAACATTGAAATGAAAGAAACATATATGTCATTGTACATAATTGTTCAAGAATCCTACGACGGTAATTTCAACTAAACACGCACTATAAATAAACTGAAACACAAGATATTACACGGTCTGAACCAAGGTTTCGTAAAGGGCATAAATACATTTTATCAACCAGTTCCTACAGAGAATGATAATTTAACACTTGTAAGAACACCAGAGACAGAAAAGATTGATTTTAACATAGATAGTATAAGGAGCACGAATAGCTTGCAAAATTCTGCCACTCCAGATATCCCACCTTCCAGTATCTATACTAATAAAAGGGGATGAACGATTCTAATGTAAAACAGACACACAAAAAATCGCTATTGAAGAGAGTGATAATTACGAGAGAAACTGGATGTGTATCCTACGCCAATATCTATATGGAAACGCTCTTAAAAATACTGGAATATCATCTTGTGGATGAGAAAGTGGAATACTTCCAGACAATTCTTATAAGAAAAGTAGAAGTGAACAAAAGCAGACCTCAGCTTCTTTAAGGACCAATATTGAGAGACGAAAAACCTACTGGATCCGAGTCCTCGAAGGATGCTTGGGCGCACAAACAGTCAAATACAATAACTGAACAAGGAAAACAAGAAGAGCCCAGAACAAAGGAACTAGAAAAAAAGAACGTACACAAAACTAAACATACAGGAACGCCATACAAGAGGAAATAACCTACCATTCAAAAATAATAATAATAATTCCAAGTCAGGTAGCAACCGGTCAGGCAATTAATACAAAGGCAACCAATGAAGTGCTTTCGGATTTCACGTAATCAAACTGCACGCGCTTATTACACCATTCGTTCAGAGTTGTAACTGATAAGACGAAGGTAATATGTTAGTATGTGTTTCCTCTTTTAGCCGGTTGGCAGTGGTCATTACAGTTAAAATAGGGACGCAAGTGAGAGCAAGTGAAACATTGAACTCCCAGATAGGGTTATATGGGCCCGTATGCTGCACAGGTTTAAGGTGAAAACGAATACTAGTACTGCTCGAAGAAAAGCCTGCTAGGCATTCTGAAGTACGTGCTAACTGGGCGCAGAGTACAACAGCGGATTAACCAATTGAAGGATGGCGATAAACGCCAGGACGCACCACGTACACGACGCCCACAAACCATGAGCAACGGTGCAGTGAAGGAGGCAATTTAGATCGATAATGACCAAATATGTGAAGGATTGAGAGAATAATTCAACTGAAGTGCGGAAACCATTCGACAACATTTTCATTACCTTAGAAAAAGTATAAAGTGGGACGATGGGCCCCACATGAGTTGATTCCTTCTCAAAAGTGACAAGAATAAATACTTGTGTTCCTTTGCTGTCGTGTCAGGGAAAGACCGTACTGACCTGCGGGAAAGTTGGTTCTTTGCGATACTTCACAGCACTGTCGTCATTGGTTGGCACCACATGGACCCCTTTCTCCCCAAATAACGAAAATATCAGAAATTGAAACGTATACATTAAAAAATTAAAACAAGGGAGCTAAAATTTTAATTCGCAAAGCTGTCATTATGCTACAGAGCAACGCGAAGCCACAATTTGCTAAAGTCACTCATGACAACATTATCCGATTTGGTTTGGGAACACTAAAGTATACCCAACATTCCCATAATTTATTCCATTTGTTAGACAAAACATCTGTGAGGACGACGATTCCGAACCTTCGACTAGGTGAAGCACTAGACGGCTTCTTTGGTTCACGTTATTGTGAGTTCTACGGCCGTAGGGTCCATTGTCTGCCCGAGTGTTGGAGATATGCTTGCTGCTGACCGGGACTATATTGTGTTTTCCAGGAACGTTTTACTTCATGTTATCGCGTTTCTATTTGTAGGTTTAAAATAAAATAGGACGTTATTGGTTGCCTTATAAATATAATAACATCTAAACACACACACACACACACACACACTGTAATTCTCGTATACACGGGAACCGAAATCTCTGGAAAACTATCGGATAATCCGATACCGACTAATATAAAGTACACACATACCTGTACATATGCGTGTGAACAGATCATACACGAGTGAAAAAATCCTCACGGATCACAACGGATATATTCAGGGTAACTGCTACTGTACAATCGTTAACAAGAGAAACTCGTAATAGCAAGAATAGCTGAAAACTTGCCCATTTTACAAAATGCTGCAAAGAGGGGAATCGACTTTATTAACAGAGAATACCGAGCCGTCGTAACTCAGTAGTAGAGCTTTGGCGTAGCATTCGGGGGATCGTAGGTTCGATCTCAGCAGCCGACCATCCTGACTGAGGTTTTTCCAGGTTTTTTCCTCAGTCATACTAGGGAAATGCTGGGTGGCACCTTCAACATAGACCCTGGCCGACGCCTTCACGTATCCTTTCCCCTCCCCTACTCCGGCCTCAGCCTTAGATGCGTAAAGGCCATAAAAATCAAATTTAAACTAATAGAGAATATAGCAAGCTGATGAGAGTGGAAGTTCCTTGCTCCCAGGCTGATCCTACACCATGAAAAAATATAAATTCAACGTCTTGTTTTTCTTTGAGAAACTTCTTCCATATGACGTATTAATTCAGCAATAGTAAGATTTCAATAGAGGGAATAGAAATATATGTTATATCTTTTCGTTTGGGGGGTAATGTTTCTGTTTTGCCCGGTCCCTACAAATCTGGTGAACGTGAACATATTGCTACTTCTTCAGTAAGTAATGTCATTTGCCCGCCGGGTAGCCGTGCGGTCTACAGCAGTAGACCAACGACTCGAAGGTCCCGAGTTCGAGTCCCGGCAGGGGCATGGGTGTGGATGTTAATGGCTAAGGGGCAAATCGTGACAAGTCGAAGTCTAAAGTTAGTAGACTGGGCCATATAAACATAAAGTTTACCAAATAATGACATTTAATGAGAAACACTCATATTCGACCTTGATCGTGCTAAATTCTTCAATCGCCTCTCCTCTTCCGCTATCCTTCAATAGCAGCATTTCAGGAATTGTTTCCCGGGCATATCATCTCTAAGGGAGGAGATATCCCCTGGCCCGCTCGTTTTCCCGACCTGTCAATTTATGATTGTTTCCGGTGGGTTACTTAAAGGCCAAAGTCTTCCCTCACTATCCTCGCACCATAGGAGTTGAAGATCATACCACGGAGATTGCTGAGATTTCCTAATACTACACGTGGAAAGTTTGTCCAGAGATTGGGTGTATTCTAAACAAGTTGACTAATAGTTTGTTCAATACCTGAGTCTTTGGATTGCATGCTTATTATGTTTCAAGTTGCAAACAATGGGAAATGCGCGGGGAGCGGAGAGATTTCATGGATCGGTGAACAACAATGACGTAGAAATTGTGAAGTGTAAGTACAGGGTGATCGTGCTACCTAGATATTCGTCGATATTTCCACGAGAGAAACACGAAAGAACCACGATTTAACCTAAGTTCAATTTACACGTGCCCTTAAAGTGGTCGTAGATCTTCCTATATACTTAAACAGTTCTAAGGACTTCAGCTAGCACTAATCGAGAGTTTACCACTATCTGGCAATCACTGCAAAAGGGATTGCTCTGCACTACAGGTTTTAGTGTACACGGGCCCTAATGTTAGCACGGCCCCACAGCTTCGTCATCAATGCTCCCTTGATATTGCCTTTGGTGAGTGAAAGATTGCCACTGTATGGGAATCCCTACAAGAGGGATTACTTACCACCACAGAAATCTGTACTGCTGCGCTGAACACCAGAGATATTTCCGTACCGCAACAGTAGTCTCCAGCGAAAGAAACTGCGTCTGCGAATCTATTTTCCTGTAAAGCAAATAAGGATTAGTAAATAAAAACCTATTCTGAATGTATCAAATACAGTATATGTAAATCAGATTCAAGGTTACAAACCACTCGGTTTACACTCTACGTATGACCCAACAGTAGGGGGGATCGAAAAAACACATTTTTTGAATTCGCTATGTGGATGGGGTGGATGTTTGGCCAAATGGCCTCAATATTACGTGCAAAAATTTCAGCTCGATCGGTCGACATCTCAAGCTGCCGCCAGACCCCAGAAATTGTGAAAATCGACCTAAAATGTCTCTTTTCGGGAAAACATATTAAAAGTTCTGAAGTTTAAAAAAAAAAATTAATTTCGCTTAGAAATGGTAGGAATTAACCTTAGAATACACATACTATAAAATTTCTTAAGATGACGGAGGTTTTCATGATACTTCAAAAACTTTACAATTATCGCTCGTTCACCAATAATCGCATCGCCGGAGGTTGAACCAACACGCCAAATTTATATTATCCGTTGTGCGATATTCTTCGACAGTGATTTGAAAGAAGGTTACCAACTGTTGTTAGAAATCTTCATACCTTCTTCTCTTTTCCATAATGACTACCTTAAAACGCCATATATATTTGACAAACGTAACGGCTGTGACGCACCAAAAAAAGCAGTTGTAGGCATCCAGTAGTATAGGCTTTACATCTGATCCCAGCATCTTACATAAACTCATTGCTTCCCAACGAGGCACCAAGACAGTCACTACAAACTACCAGACACAGAGTCACGAAAAGTGTCAACCCAAAGCACCGAGTTCACGTATTCAGATCACCTAATTCACAGTACAACAGAACGAACACTCGCAATTAAGGTACAACCGATACAATGCACATTATTGGTCACTGCCACTGCCACATGAACGTGACAAAACGTACAGAAAACTGTTCCGATAAGAAAACAAAGAAACCCTGACAAGACACAACAAAATTCACCGACAATCACTGCCACACGCGACACGTCGATCAACAGAAATTGTTAATCTCAAACTACTGATAGGAGGAGGGCGAATAGCCAGTGCAAAGCAGCGACAGAGTCCAAATAGGAGGTCAAATTGGCGTTATGTGGCGGAGAAACACACAGCTACACCGGTTTGTAAAAGGGATGAATTTTAGTGATATTGTGCCATGTTTTACAATACATTTTGTCGAAAATAAGCTGTCCAAAGCTTATAATTTTAAGGTAATTTTTCACAATAGGTAATTGATTCTGCTTTATAAGGTAATCTGTGCATATAAGGTAATTACCAAAAGGTAATTTTTCACAATTTCAGGGGGCTGGCGGCAGCTTGAAATGTCGACCGATCGAGCTGATTTTTTTTGCACGTAATATTGAAGCCATATGGCCGAAAATCCACCCCATCCACATAGTGAATTCAGAGTGTTTTTTCGATCCACCCTACCCAACAGGTTTCTTTATAATCCTACTCTCTCTCCCAAAGGATCATGTCCCATTGGGGTATTTTCTGTATTGGGCTGCTCCTTTCTGCGGATGTTACTAGCTTCTAATATATACAGTAGTTGATTCTGCTTTCATTCTTCTCCAGCATGACGATACGTGTGCATAATCTATTCTCTATAGATGCGTGCCAGCATGGCTTTATTAACTTTCTGTTCCCCTGGGCGTTTTTGGGCTTGACTTCATAACATACCATGGGTTATATTGTTTTTGAGTTTCATAGTTATAACTCATGGGTTGCTTGATTGGCGTTTATTCCTCGTGAATGATAGGTTTTCCTCTCTGTATTTCTGGAAGTGTTTCTGTCCTCGCATACTCTGATCGGGACCTCTAGACCTTCAAACCATTTCTATGACCAGCACCCGTTTCACTATCTTTGAAACGCTATATTTTTCCCTAACATCTTCTTTGGTACTTCTTTTTACAACTCTGATATTAAATAAGGCTGACTCCATGCTGCTTTTAGTTTTCTAGTCAATAGAGAATACGGAAAAAGCATGAACGAATTTACTATATTTATGCCAAATTGCTGTGTCGCTTCAATCAATGGATTGTTATGCCTTGAAGCTATTATATTCTCATTGCTGAATAAATTTAACTTCACTTGATTACTTGGGCCCTCTAACCCGGGAATCATCATTCCGAAAATGTCTGCTCCCTTAACCTCGGCGCAGACGAATTTTTAAGTTTCTCCGTACGTTGGTTTCATACAAGTGAATTTCATCATAACCTCCTGTCTGTCAACTAGTTGCATGAGCGTTATGATGATTCTAACACTCATCTTCTCAAGGATTCGTACGTATACCTTCCTCGACTGGGTGATCTTGAATTAGATGCTATCCAACGGCATCCTTGGTAGTAACGATTGAGCTTTCTCTTATTGTATTCATCTATCCATGGTTGGCCGCGTCCATCTCCCATGACCTGCTTGTAGGGATTTATTTCTGGTGCAATCACCTGATTAGCATTTAGGGGCTCCATTCGCCCATCGACAACCTGTTACTTCCATACACTTGTCTCCTTCTGTTCTCAGTCGTCTCGAATATCAAGTACAACTTTCGGATGATGTCTAGTAACTCAGGAAAACTAGTCAACCTGACTGATACTAAATGCTTTTGGTATGTAAGCGGCAGTAGAGGTACTATCGTACTACACATGTGAATGTCTGGCGACATTGGATCTAAGTCCCGTAGTCTCCCTATCTCTCCACTACAAAGGTTTCTATACTCCTCTCCGTCGTTGGACTGAAGGGCAGTGTTTGTAGCCTCGTCAACTGCTCACATACAACCTCGTCAGCCTGGTAGTAGTTAAGGAATACTTGCTTGAATACAGAAGGTCGATCTGTGTACATGTGTCCAAATTTGAATCGCCCCTTTGTCACAGAATGGACTGAACGGAGTGGTTAAAAGCGCAGAAGAAAGTAAGGAGCTTGTAGTAGTGAGGTACTATCGCAAGTGTGTGTTGTGTGCATTGTGGCTCGAAAGGTCATCCGTTTTTTTTTGGGGGGGGGGGCTACGTAGTCACACTTTTTCACGCCAAACATGAGGTGTCTAAAATTTAAAAAAATATTCAAAGAGCATGGATGCGTATTGGTTCGACGACTATCAAGAACATAATTAATCGGCATAAAAGCCAAGAGCTACCAGCGATTCAGTCACCCACGAAGGGAACTAGGAAACCAATGTGCACTGCAGTGACGCCGCCTGTGTCTCATAGGTTATGCCGAATGGCCCTCCAGGAAAATTCCCCTCCGCAACGTGTGATGGTCACACGGCTCCACGTGGCATAGTCAACTGTGAACCGCATGCGTGAGAAGTTGAACTTTCGGAAGACTTTCAAAAGTCGTGCACATTACCTAAATGCGGCCCATCGGTGTGAGAAAGAGACCAAAAATAGGCGCCTCTAGGAACGCCACTTATCCGGGGAAAAGAGGAAGTATGTGGCCACACTAGATGAGGCATGGGTGTATTTATCAGACTGTGGTAAAATTTGAGCGTTCACTTACACTTCACGTAGTGCAAAATCCCGTCCCGAGTTCTTCCGTTATTGCAAAGCAACTTTCTCGAACGGATTCATGGTTGTTGTGGGATACTGGTATCAAGGCAAGTTAACAATTCGTCAGGACCCTAAAAACTGTAAAATCAACCCTGCCGTCTTTCAACAACATATCCTGACCTCAATTTATAGACGATCTGTTCCGTTTGTATGGAAATGCCATCAATCAAATCTCTGCGCATATAGATAATGCTTCATCGTATATGTTTCATTCTGCAACTTTCTGCAAGAGATAGTGCAAGATCCCGGCATTCAGGTTGTTCCATTTCACGATACACTGGTGAAGTCACCAGATGGTTAGTCCTATGGATTTCTGCGGATTTGGCCTACTGAAAAGGGCACTTTCATCTCGTCTTGTCACCACTCTTCGGGGCCTGTGGAAAGCTTGTAAGGAGGTATGGCAGAGGATTCCACCCTTCTTGTACTTTGTTGTACGGTTCTACAATGGAAGTTCCGGTGCAGGGCTATTGCCAAGGCACATGTTGATGACATTCAGGTCAACCGATGGTGTCCCATGGATTTTTGTAAGGTAGATGCTTGTTCAAATTTGGACACATGTACGCAGATCAACCTTCTGTACCTCATAACTGACAGGGACAAGCTTGTGATAAAAATAAAGACATGGCTGATCCTCGCAGGACGAAAGGCAAAATTTCAAAATACTCTTTCTGATGTATTCTTACCGATGTGGCCTTTCGCTCGAACTGATCCAAGAATGCATTAGCTAATAGTGCACATCGTTCATCAGGAAACTGCGCGAACGGCTTCAGGTCGGAGAATCATATTTTAGGCCTCTTCTTTTTCTTGTTCCAATAACGGATGCCGGAGTGGTTCGACGCATGTGAACTTTCATTCGATGAGTACTCTCTCTTGACCAGATAGTTGCGGTTCCAACCATTCTCCAGGCTGTTCTCAGCGTACTTTCTTTCTTCATGAGAATTAACGGTTTCTTTACATTTGTAGCTAGTATGGTCCTCGAAATAGGGAGTGTAGCTGTCCAGACTGGAGGTCACTTCCGTTTTTTAATGTAGCCTGAACACCAAGGTAACTTCCGAGATAAACGGGTCGTCTCACAATCTTCCCTTGACGGGTTTCCAACCTGTTGTGATATCCAATTGTCTTCGAATTTTTGCATGAAGGTGTTTCAGTTTGATGTAGTCCGTCCATGTATCGATTTACATCCGGTTGGATTCCACTTGCATCTAGCTCAAGCTGCTTTATCCATCAGTTCCTGAAGCGTATGTACCGTATCTTTTATTTTTAATGTATGTGTTATGGTCTCCCTCTCTCTCCCTCAGTTATCTGCTATGTGTTATGTGCACTCATAAAAATAGCTTCCTGTATATTTATGGTTGAGTGGAAGAAAAGGTTTAGCAACCTTAACTCCGCCATAAGAAATAAGGCGAAATAAATACTGCATGTATACTGAAAGAGAAATTAGCCAATGTTCCTGTAGATAGCTGAGATGAGGAGAGCTAAAAATAAGAGCGTGTTAAGTCCGGATTTCCTGAAGTTCTTTAAACATTCTGACATAATATTATCCCATAACTCATTCATACAACATTTGTTAACGAATTTGACATTTCAGTAACGTACAGTCGGTTCTTTGAAAATATTAAATGTAGTTGTCGCACTAAATGTGAATGAAGTTGTTCGGAAAAGACTACAACAACACACGGAGCAAACTTACAGCCTGTGAAAAGAAGTCTCCCAAACGAGGTTGATTACAGTAAAGTGGTAGTTAGAGATGACGGAATATATTTCTTTATAAGATGTAACTCTATTAGTCGAACTTAAAGGAAATTTTAATCATCTTAAGCAAATACGACAGAATAGTACTGTTGAACGAAGTTTGGATTGTTCTGTCTAAGCTTTAAGATCATGACGAAAGTTTACTATACAGTCTTTAGACTCCGAATGTTCTTATCAAGGCAATGCGTTTTAAATTACTTGAAACTTCGGTTGTTCTCTTCATGCTTTGTTCATCCTCAGAATTATGCAGCTTAGCCTTGAGAATAAATCAATAGCGGAGCACAGCTTGTTGAAGAGTTTCTACGTCGAATTTCGGACAGAAGTGTCATATTAAGTTATCGAGTTGGGACTGGTTGTAAAGCCATTCTCCTAGTAGCCTTCACTTCTTGCTTGTCTTTTCGCTGCTTGACATAATGTCCCGACGTCATATTGAGTTATGAACAACAAAAGAAAATAAAATAAAGCTATAACAATGTCACATTAAAAGTGTTTAGACAGACAGAAATAAAACACGATGGATTTTTATGAAGCTGATTTTATTAAAAAAGAAAATATCCATCGTAATTTGTGCACTTTTCCACCCATTCTTAGAAACTGTGGTTACACACGTCTACATGGACTTACCAAATGTTTGGTTCTAAGGTTAACGCGGCCTCTTTGGAGGTTATGAAATTTTGCTCTCGCAACTAATTCTTAATTTTACAAAACTAAGAAGAAATCACAGGGCGCGAGATTGGGACTATAAGTAGAAGTTTCTGTCTGTGCTGTCGTGTGTTATGGTGGATGATGATTTGATTTCATGGTCTCTTTTCCGGGAACTCTATCAAAACCACCGGCAACAAAAAGTAGTATTACACTAAATTGTCTTAAATAGGATTATACTAGTCATGTTTACAAAATAATATTGGGATGTAAAGTTTAATTTTACTTTAACTTTGTGTTCGGATAAAGTTATAAACCCCTAATCAAAACTGAATCCTGCTTCTAAGTTCGCGCTAAAACACTAAAGTTTAGTACTCTTTTACGACACCAATAACAAGTTTTAGGCTCATATACAAACCACGCTATAGTGGGATTAAAATCGGGTTTAAAAACGTTGCTAGAATAGCATGAGAGTGAAAGTCGAACATGAAACCACTTTCCTAGCCCTAGTAGTTCCAAATCCCCCCCCCCCTAAAACTTGGTATCCACCCCTGCAATCTGCATGAATAATACGGCTTTGAACTCGTCTGTACGAGACCTTTCGAACAATACCTCAACCACTTTCCTAGTCCTACTAGGTCCAAAATTGAAAATCCACCCCTGAAACTTGGGAACTGCCCCTGTGATCTGGATGAGTGATACGGGTTTGAACTCATCTTGCTGAGACCTTTCCAATGACACCTCAATCATTTCCATAACCCTAGTACGGTAGTTCCAAAGTTCAAATTCACCCCGAAACTCATTATCCGCCACTGCTATCTGGATGAGTGATACGGGTTTGAACTCGTCTTGCCGAGACCTTTTCATCGACACCTCAACCACCTTGCTAGCCCAAGTAGTTCCAAAGATACAAATTGTTCCCCTATCTCGGGCACTGTCCCTATCTCTGGATTCGTCCCTGCAATTTGTATCGTCTATATAGGTTTGAGCTAGTCTCACCGACACCGTTTCAAGGACACCTCAACCACCTTCATAGCCTTATTAGTTTCTGGGTTGCAAGTTGTTGACAGATGTACGGACGGGCGGGCATAGCGGGCGCATAGGGTTTCACAGCACTTGCTGCTGAAGCCTATAAGTGCATTTGCAGCGATATATTACTCCCCAGCTTTTCATACAGATCCATGAATTCTTGTACAAATTATTATTATTATTGCTTTGAAAGATCCCACAAAATCGTTGAAAACCTTTTGAAAAGATTTGATATGCTGTTTTCCTTTTATCACTTATCACTGTTGCCTGAAACAAGGAATCTTTAAATACTTGTCTTGTTTGTAGACCAATAAACATACCTACTTTTGCTTTCTCAAAACCGACTGCAAGCATCAGCCCATTAATCTCTTTTTAGTAAGCAATCTCACCTTCGGTTTAAAAAAAATGCTCAAGTTCTTTGTTTCTAGTGCGCAGTGTAATGTCACTTTCACGGAGTGGTGTAGAACATTTCCCTGCTGTAACCTTGATGCCAAAAGTTCTGCTTGATATTTTGGAAGTTTGAGTCATTAAGGTTGACTTCTGTGAACTTATGACTGTTATTTGCTTGGCAAGTAGAAGTTGATAGTTGCATTTCTGCACTGTTTAAAGAAACACTGTAATCGTCGTTAGAGTACATAAAGTAGCAAAATTTTTCCGAGACTCAGAAGTAGGAAGTCTGTTGACATGAGAGACAGATCGAATCGATGAGAGGATTAGAGGATGTGTAAGGACTGTTTTTTTTTTAATGGACGTACGTTTCTAAAGGGAGGCACCAAACGAAAATAGTAGCCAGTACTCTGATCGCTAAGCTCCTTCCAAACCAATGGGATTTGAAACGATATACAACGTTGTGTCCATTCACCCACGCATTGCGTTTAGATGAATACCTAGTGCAGCACAGGTGTGGTGTCCATTTTCTGTTCTGGCCGCTACAGTATAACAAAAATACAAGAAATAGGACTTTCTATTGTTGAAGTAATGGAACGGTTCCATGAAGCAAATGTCAAGTCTCCACAAATAAAGCAGAAACTATCCGGGTTTTGTAAACTTAGGAAACATTTTTATAAAATATACTACACCAGTGGCGGATCCATAATTTTTGTGAGGAGGGGGCGCAGGTGGAATAGGTTAGGGACATTTTCGATATTTTCATGCTAGATGACTTTCTAAAGTATAAATTTATCATATCTCCCTTCATATTGCTAAGTGTTATCATGGAATATGACACCGGTATCTAAGAAAATTATGTATCTGCATTAACTAGATTTGTCCGCAAGCAACTCGAATCTTGTTCTGAGATAAATTATTGAAATTATGCTATGAATATAATTTTTCCCCATTGAGGAGGGGGCGTGCGCCTCTGGATCCGCTACTGTACTTCACAATCTATTGCAGTAGAATTTCAGAGAATACAATTCTCATGAATGAACTTAAAGACACTATCTTTCGTAGAACACCCCATAAAAATTAAAAGGAGTTAGTAGGCAACTATTTTACTGATGATGTTAGGAACGCCTGTAACGATAATAATCAATATCGTGATTTGATCGTGTTATTAATATTACGGCGCCCACTTGCAATGTTGTCAATTGTTAAAGATGAAGAACTGATATATAGTGAAAACCCTGTAATTTTGACTGTAATTCACTCAGAAATAGTGAAATTTCTTATAACATTTTTTAATTCAACGGTCATGGTTAGCAAAGATTAACTATAATCTCGTTTCTATGACATTTTGTGTGTTGAATAGTGTAATTTATTCGAATTAGAACCCTAAATTAGCAACAAAATATCATACTATAGAATTATGCATTTTTGCAATGTAAGTTTAAAGCTACTGAAGATAGAAAGTACGTAATTACAATTCTGTTTCCTTTAAGACAAACAGAGAGGAGGCGCAACGATCACACTGGTTCGCTTACGTAGTGCTACTGAAATGATCAAACCAAAAATGGCATGTTAAGCAGCGGAAAGTGGTCTATTTTTACCTTTTGATGCCATTTTTTGACAATTTACTTGGAAACTAATCGTAGACAAGTGTGCCGTTTATATATGTATGCACACATTTATTAACAGAAATACATAATACTCACAACATTTAGTAGATTGACTAGTCATGTTCTTTCAATATGCGTGTGGGTGGACTATTAAGTTTCCACTTAAAGTAGATAATCAAACTTCGTTAAAATGTCTAACTTTCCCAACTAACTACTCTTTCTTTGCATAACATATTTCTAATTTCTTCACACTCTACTTTTCAATTTATATTCATTACCAGAAGCGAAGTTTGCTCCTCCTTACGTAGAGAGGGCTGTAACCGCATTATCAATCTGACTAGAGTGAATTAAGTTGCCTGTGCCACACGGTTTTGTGATGGCTGATCTAATTAGGCGTAGAGAATGAACCCAATGAAGGATGATTTGATCAACACTTGATATCAATCTAGGATAATTTTCTCGTTCAATTCCATTAACGTGGCGTGAATGCTCAAAGCTATGCACATTCTTTGTGTTGTTAGCGACTCATCAAGCGAATACTCTAAAGCATTCTTGAAAGCTTGTATTTGCGTCATTTAACATTTGACATTTTTTTTCGAAGAGATGCTTTGTTATTTTGTAAATAATAAAAAATACACCTTTTAACAAAATACAGGAATGAATAACTCGGAGTAATTAACTCTACGGCTTATTGAACTCGCACGTTCATCGCCGCAATAACAAACGTTCGCCATTGGATTCTATCCTGGGCAACATCAAGCCAGTTTTCATCACGAACACCTACTTCTCGAAGATTACTTCTAATATTGTCCTCCCAACGGTCTCCTACCATCCGGCCTTACAACCAGGATATAATATAATCTTCGTTTTTCCCCCATCCGAGCTACATGGCCTGCCCACCTTAGTCGTCGTGATTTCATTATTTTTTCATCTGGTGAATCGTACAATCCGTAGAGTTCTTTATTACGCAGTCTCCTCCATTCTCCATTCATCTAATCCCGTTTCGGCTCGTATATCTTTCTCAAAACCTTATTTTCAAACACACGTAATTTCTGTTCATCTGCTAGGGTCGTACTTCAACTTTCGCAGCCGTGAAGTATTACCGGCAGAATAACCGTTTTGTATATTTTCAATTTCAATTTCCCTGATATTAATCTTGATGTTAAAAGTTTTTGGACTGAATAGAAATATGCGTTACTCGATGCTAAGCGACTTTTTATTTCTTCCGTGACCTCATTTTTGCTTGTTACGTATGCCCACAAGCATTTAAATTTGTTTACTTGCTCTATGACCTCATCCCTAATTCTTATGTTTTTAGTACCTTCATTTCGTGTGTTTCGGCTTGTTATCATGTATTTTGTTTTATGTATGTTTACCTGTAGACTTATCTCATCGCACGCTTCTACTAAGACATCGGTGTTGCTTTGTAGTGCATCTATATCATCCCCTATTAAATTCATATCATCCGCTTATACGAACAGTTGATTCGAACCATTCAATGATAGTGCCTTTTTGTCTCCTTTAATTTTTAAAATCGCATATTCTAACGCAAAGTTAAACAGTAGTGGTGATAAGGCATCGCCTTGTTTCAATCCATTGCGAATCTTGAAACTATCTGACATGTTATTATTACCTATCCGTACTCTGTTTATGGGGTCGCTGAAACACATCTTCACTAGTTGAATCGTTTTTTTTTTTCGGAATTCCAAATCGTATCAGGATACTGTATAACTGTTCCCTTTTGATAGAATGATATGCTTTCTTAAAACGTTTAAAAGAAAAAAAAAAACTGGGAGTACCCTATTTAATTCGCAGATGTAGGGAAAATTGATTACCGAAAATGAACAGAATTTTTAATGATTTCCCGAATTGATTGAGATGGAACTATTTTCAATTTCAAATGTTCGTTAATAATGCTACACAATATGAAATTCTGCTCACTTCTTGCACACTTTTCCACCTCCGATTACTATTTGATTGATTTCGTATCTTTTTGGAACAAGGCTGGTTTGTATCAAATAGCAGTTTCGGCAGTCTACGAAAGAAGTAAAGTTTTGATGGCAGTGGGGATAAAACACTGTGGTCTTTGGTGATTATTTCTTATATCAACTGATCTACGAACGGCAGATCATTCGAATGTTCGTCATGTTTCTGGCCATATACTTATTGAACTGTTTTGATATACAAAGGACAGATGAACAGTTAATTATTAAAAATGTTCTGTTGGATTCTGACGAACACCTCAAATGTGGACAAAAGCTTCCAGGAATTATAAAAAGATAGTTGGGTTCTTTAACTAAATGCATTACTTTTTATCTGAATGATTTCGTTTCTATCAGAACCAAGGTGTTAACTTTTTTAAACAAAACTTTGTGTATATAATTTAATTAAATTCGTTATTTAGTGATTTTGTTTAAACAGGAAAATCGCGTTTCCAATAAGTTTTCCGGTAACAAAAGACAATTTTAAGTTGAGTCCGTAATTACTTAAATATACCCAAATTCCGTAAAGGAGAAATAACTCATTCCACCATTTACAGTACAGAGATTAATCCCTTTTAAATTTTAAATAAAATATTTTCCTTAGAAGTACTTTGAGATCCATATAAATCTAAATTAAACGTAATGTTATACCTTGTGATTCCTTGAGTGTCTATGCTTTTCAAATTTTGTTCCTGAATAAAAGGAAAGAATCCCCTTTTATGTTTTTGAAGAGGAAAAAAAGTAATTATTTCTTGTCATGCATACTTTTCTTTTTTTTTTCACTCAGACAATCATGAGAAGAACATTTTCATAAACAGAAGCACTGTCGTACAATACTTTGCGAAACAAGAGAATTTGAATTTAATCCTTTTTCCTTCCACAAATAGCATGAACCAGGAAGAACCAGATATCTTTTACCCTTTACTTTATGAATTTGACGACGAATCTCATATGGTTACGTGGTTTCTTCTTCTTCTTTTTAGAACACAGTGGTTTTCAACCGCCGGTCCTCGAACAATTAATATATTCAATTATTTAATACTCATTTTGTAGATATTGAAAGTTCAAAATTGAGAGTAAATGTTATTTCTCCAAACAACTAGAATCTAAAAATGTGATGGCACCATTTGAACATCAAATAAACCTCCAACTTAGTGGAATCTTCCCGACCCCTGAAAGATTTTTGCTATAGTTTGCTGGTCCGTGGGTTGAAAAACACTGGTCTAGAAATGAAATCAGAGATTCCACTTGATACAGCAATTTTTTTTAAATATTGTTTTTTTTTAAGCGCACACAAAGTGAAATCAATGCTATTAATCGAATGAAACTGATGTAAAGTATGGCAGAAACAGTAAAGGGACTGGCTAACCTTCCATTGGTCGATTTCACTTATCTGCTTCAGTGCCATACGAAAACGGATAGACTTGTTGTACGACCCTCGTATTCCATATTTATCATTCTTTCATTTTCTTCTTTCCTACATAACAGGTATTTCTTTTAGCTACTTTGCGTTAGCGTTGTATTTTCTAGTAAAATAACAGGATACATTTTATTGTAAATTATGTGCAAATGATTCCGTTTATTATAGCATGCCGCCTTTTAACGCCTGATAGTTATATAATCCCAGCTGAATTCAAGGAAAGCTGGTTCTCGTTTCCTCATTTATGAAAAATAACATAATGTAAAAATGAAGTGGTGGCTGGAAAAGTATCCTTGCATTCAGTTGCACAAAATCATTAGTGATTGCACTGAAAGAGGAAATAAAATTTTTTAGTAGAAACATAAATACCAGAGAAAATATAGAGGACTAAGCACTCTGCGTGCTAGTGTAAAACGTTTCAACGCATTTACTTGAAACTGGTTTTCCGTTATATGTCATTTTCTCCAGCCTCAACCTCAAATTTAGTAAACCTCTAGTTTATTTTTTTTTTTAACGCAGGAACTATTTTTTTGTGATATTTCGATATAAGGTAGCTAGCTGGCAGACTTTGTAGACTATGTATTTTAAGTAAAGTAAGCAATTCTGCACTAAAACTCCTTCGCTGTACATAGTTATTCGTTTATTTACATGCCTACGAATGTCAAACAAGGATCATTGAAAAAACATACACCTGAATGAAATTTCAATTAAAGTGGATTTTGTGCTAGAACAAACACGAAATTGCTGTAACCGCGTTCGTTATGTTTACATGTGTAGGTGCTTCTCGCGATTCCTTTACTTCTGCTGTCACGATTTCCCCTTATCTGAGATAAATATTTTTTATCCTCCGTTTCTGTGTGCCCGAGTCTATACCTACAAACACATACACACAGGCATATTCATATTATGTGTCTGTGTGTCATGTGAATTAAAGTAGCTATATTTATATACTTTAGTAAAAAAATGGTTGAATGTTTATCGTCTTTGAAAGGAAAACAGAGTCAATGTCTTAATAAGGGAAAGTAAGTTACGTACATAGCGTTGAAACGAATAATCTGTGTACACATAGATAAGTAGAAAATGACCGACGAACAACTATTCAGTGCTAAAAATTACATAATACAGCCAGTGTTTGTTTCAGGAAAAATATTCTGGGTGGGAATTTTTAAACTTTTGAGGGGGTAAAAGAGGTAATCATCTAGTGAGAGCTACACACCGCGGTGCGTAGAAACAGGAGGCCTTATAGCCTCTTCAGAAAAAGTGGAAGAGGTAGAAGGATTCAGAACGGAATAGGAGAAGTACCGTATGCGGATTATGTTGACACTAAATTGGTGAAATGTTTCAATATCTGTTATTTGAAAAATAATGAATTACGTCCCACATTCATGCAACCACTTCATTCATTCATGTATTTACCACCACTCTCCGCTCTCTCTCACCCCACACACACACATACAGAGCCAGAGGTACAGTGCATATTTGTCGCATAAGTCATACTTTTAAAAAGTTCCGTTCTTTTTAAAAATCACTGTCTACTTATGATCCCACAGACTGAGGCTTTTATTTTCTGCAGAATCACTATCCACATGCAAAATATTGCAGTTTCAGAAAAGAAATCTTGAACAGATACCATAAGGGTATTTTTTTTTACATATTTACAAATGGCAGGCTCAAATTTTGCAACTGTAAATCTCCAAGGATTCTTGTTCGTCTTACCACAGGTTGCAATTGTAGTAAAATTATTGAACGGGCCGTTGTTGTTACAATATTGTTTTTAATTATGATAGTAATTGACTCGGTCTGGAGGGGGTTAATACCCCCCCTAGTTATCCCTCTGAAAGAACACTGAATATGGCAACACAAGGTTAACACACACATACAGTCAAACACAATATATGAAACTTGCATTTTAAATTCATACCGAATAAACACTTACAAGTAAAGTACCCGAAGTGAGGACTCGAGTTGCTCATCAAGTGATACCTTAAATTGAAGCTATGACGAGTATAGTACACCTGTGAAATCCTAGCTGCAGAGATCCAGAAATAAAAAGGTTATGGCGGGTCTAAGTTCAAAGAGAAAGCGAATTGTATCAAAACAAGGCACAACGAAAGGCAGAACAAAAGTCAGAAGGACATGGGTTTGAATTGAAATGCGATTCATTTGAAGGAAAGAGGCACGTACAAAGTACTACACATTGATACAATCAATATGTAAGTCGTCAATGAAGGCGTGTGATAAGCAGATTCTTTGCTCACAATGAGCACACTTGACAAAAGAGATGTTCTCACATGAGATCTTGTAACACTCGTCACGTATATTAGAATCAAAACAATAATCCAATGGAAAAATCCAGGGCTCGGGCTCCTCATCCAAGTAGCCGCTTTTGTAAAACGCAAACCTGATCATATTGCGAAATCGTGAGGCGCTGAATTGGAAGAGAGTGAAGGACTGCATTCGTAAAATGTTATCCCGATGCCAGAGATTAATTTCCGAGGAAGCGATAACTGTCAGTAATGAACCTGATAAATTATTTATATGAACGGAAGAAGTAAACAGCAAGTGGTTGGATGAAACCAGTGCAACCACCAGGAATTAAACGTTTGAACAGTGTTATATGATTAGGTCATAATTCATTTGATACGTTATCATCCTTATTTGCACTCCATGAATCCAGCAAAAGCAAGAATTTATCACGATCGGCAGGCAGGCTATTCCAGAATACAGAATAAAACTCTTTTAAATCACTTTTGTTCATGTTTGCAGTCTTTCCTGGATGGGACACTGTTATCGGGATCTTTTTGCTTATTTCCTGGAAATTGACCACTGGATTCGGATACAAGAACGTACATCGGACGCAATATTTCACCATCCATGGAAATAACCGGCATGATCATATATGAATGAGTAGTAGCACTGACCGATCCAAATGCACCTCTTACAACCACCGTACCTTTAGTCCTATGAGTCCTGTATGCATGGAGTTCCTTGTCAAATCGACTTTGATCAGCATTTAATACTTGACGAGTATTCAGGTCTTCTAGTAACATAAGTTCTTTCATGGACGTAATAAATGTCGTAGATAAGTGATGTAATTCAGCCTCTTTTGATTTCCACGTTTTGCTAACCCTATGTGTGATAGAACGACTGACGATATTGTTTCTCTTTTTAAAATTATACAGCCAGTGACGAGATGTCTTGAATTGTAGAGTATTATCTGGATCTAGCTCTTTACTTATCTGAATAGCCCAAAAGCGAAGAGTCCTGTCGTGTATAATTGCACATCTCTCGACCATTTCTTTGAATTTATCGTGAACTGCTGCATTAAGTTTCTTATAACTGGGTTTTTGCCTTTTTTTCCTCATATTTAAATAGGATGTTTTTCGATTGAATTAATCTATACTGTGACTTGACAGATGAAAATTTCCTTCGTTTCTTTTCCGGGTTGTCATTGTGTGTCCAAAACATGTAACCTGCTTCTTTATAATCATCGTCCAAGATGTGTTTTTGTTTTTTTGGCGAAGGCTGATATTCTTCACCTGAAGAAGCTACAGGTGTCGGAGACTCTTGATGTGTTTGAGAACCTTGCGATGTACTTGGAATTTCCTCATCAAAGACGTCATCACCGTAGTCTCCATCATCGCGTTCATCACTGTGACCAGCAAATCCAAGCGTTCTAACTTCTTTTATGATTTCTATCTTGTCCTTAAGTATCTCCACTATTTGTTTGTACAATGAATCTTCATACTTATTCATTCTGCTATTAACAAATCCATATTTCTCATACAGAGCGTGAACGATAGCACCTGCTTCCATTTTCTGGAACGAAAAGAAAAAAGAACTTTTATTGACATCAATAACAGGAGCAAACATGCACAAGGACATTCATATACGAATAAAAGAAAGCGGGATATCAGCCAGAGAGATGGATATCATTCTACACATTACATTAATTGGGAGCAACTTACGACGTATTACCATCGGGATAATCAGCAAACCATGGACATCACAAGCAGCTAAATTCGCTTTCTATTTGAACTTTGACCCGCCATAACCTTTTTATTACTGTAGCTCTGCAGCTAGCATTTCACAGGTGTACTATACTCGTCACTAGCTTCAATTTAAGGTATCACTTAATGAGCAACTCGAGTCCTCACTTCGGGTACTTTACTTGTCAGTACTGCCATATTGTAGGAATTATCGTACATAGAAAGTATGCCAACCGCATTTTTAATGTATAAGTTATTTACCACATATTCATATTTTAAAGTATGTCTAATTATGGGAGAAGGAGGACAAAATTATATGTTTTACCTTACTCAATTGAATTAGTGATAGATTAGGGTGTAATAGAGTTACATTCTGTAAGCCTGCTAATTGTTCCGGATTTCACGTCACTACAGTAGTAAGGATTAGATTTATAATTAAAAAATATTTTTTCTTTCTGTTTCATATTTTAGATCTTTCAAAATTTCTTTTTGTTTTGGTACTCTTCCCTCCCTGAACGTAATATTAAACTTTATTAAAAATAATGGGGTAGCACCACAAGTCCTGAATTTCAGAAGTCCTAAAAGGCAAGAAGCCAATTCATTGGATTTTGCAGAAGTCCTAAATTGCAGGAGTCCTAAAAGGCGAGG